>JAQGAZ010000703.1:0-48837 GCA_034692225.1 Polydesmus complanatus
TTTAAGTTTTTATCTTGGCTAGTTTTTTTTTAATTGCAATTCTTTATCGTCCAGGATCTTCTCGGACACCCGGTATTATAAGAATCGCAAATTTTCTATAATCAAAATCTGCCACACAAAAATTGTTTTTTTCTTCTTCAAGGTAAATCTTGAAAAAGTTTGCTCATGCGCAATAGAACAATCAAATAATAATGTAAGTGCATTTTTGAGTCAATGCTCACTTTCGAGTACACACTTGAGTATGCGACCCTTTGAGTGAGTTTTTGAAAATGAAGATTAGAGACCTCACTCATATTCCAGTGAGTGGAGTGCGCTCTTAACTCAAGTAACGACTATAAATACCGCCCTTAAACACTTCATTAGAATTTATATGTGATAAATGTGCTTTTTGAAGTCAGTAGTTATTAATAATACGATAATAAAAATGGAGGTAGGCAAAAAACGAGTCAAATCATTTTTACACCTTTAGGCTTATTTTATTTTCTAAAAGTCATAAATTTATCAAATGTTTTCGCGGCACAATGGCACTGCACAAACGCCTTGTTTTTCTACTAGATATATTGGATTTAACCAATTATTGCTTTTTAAACGCTTAATTTTTAATATTCTTGTTAAAGAAAAAATTTTATATTAAATGAATGAATATTATAAGATTGTCCTAATAATAATAAAAATAATTGTGTATTTTGCTTGTGTTTATTTTCACTAACCTTCTAATGCTGTGCATATTTCTTTTTTATTTCAATCCAATTAATTCATTCATCATTTTTGATAAAAATGGCTGTTTTCGCTTGAGACAAAACTTCCTCTTCTGAACACATTAATATTTATATTAAAATTAAGTACATGCACTTTACTTTTTAGCATTATCTTTAAATAATCCCTCAGTTTTTTTAAAAAAAAATTATTGTCAATTAGAGCATGTAAATAGGCTAAGTATTTAAAATTACATTAAAGTTAAAAGATTTCTAAAAGACTTCGCAAGCTAAAGATTTCTTTATTTTTTTTACTTACGTTTTTAATATAGCATGAGCAAAGCCTCACCAAAATAATATTAACTTTTAAAAGGAAAATTTGAAAAGTGCTTTATCGGTTCATAATAATTAGGCTACGGAATGTTTTTTTGTAAATTTAGTAAGAATTTTATTATTATAGTGCTTAGCATGTTTAGTACCGGTACCGGCAAGCAGGGGTAAGGTTTAACAGTTAGAGAGTGTTTGAAAACATTTGCATCCATCACGTTACAAATCGATTAATGTACCAAAATACTCGCAGTAATATTTTGTAGAATTACTGATTCGGTTTTCTTTGAAGAAAACCGCTACGAAACGCATCGAAAGGAATAACAGACGGTATCGAATTATTATAGCTTACAGCTGTGTTGAATATTGTATAATAAAAATAATAATATTACAATAATATATCTATTGCAATATATCTATTACAATATATCTATTATACCGGGTGTCCAAGATATTTTTAAATTATGTATGCTTTAAAATTTGGTATAATGTTCTCTATGTTTTAAATTGAATGCAAAACGTATTGAAATGGGTTTTAGAAGCCTAATCGGACTCCAACAAGTCCAACAAAAATTTAGAACTCATTCTTAATGGCGGAAGTTGAATACCTTAGTAATATTTCGAACACCCGGTACATAAAATATAATATTTTCGCCATTTTATAACAAGATACGGTAAATGTAGGCATAAAAGTTGCGAGAATTTGAATATTCACGGCTTTTATTATTATTACAAGGAATCAAAATAATTTTTTTTTTTCAAGGGCTATAAGTTAACTGGGAAATCAGGGAATAAACTAGTACGGTAGCAGAAATGATGAAAATCGAAACGCTGCAAAGCGAGATAGGGTTGTAAACAAGTTTTAAACTCCACATTAAATAAATAAAATTACACTGCATTACGATGAAAAAATTATGTAAATTGGTTTTTAAATATTTGCAGAATTTATTGATATTTCATCCACAAATTATAAGTTTATGTAACTAAATATTCCAACAAAAAAGTTTATGCTTCAAAATAAAAGGTTGCAAGAAAAATACTTATTATTTGTTTTTAAATTTATCTCAATTGGAACGCACTTGTTTATTTTAATACTAAAGTTTATGTTGTCGAAAATGCAAGTGTTTACGACGTGTCTGCCCCAAACTCAATGTGAGAATAAAGGCATGTAAATTCAAAATAAATTAATAACCCTCGAAGTAGCTTGGTGAAGTTGTAATGAAGCTCGTTTAGGTTAAAAAATGACTATTTTAATGCATGTTTTATAATACCTACTATAACTCAATATTCAATTTTATTTATCGTTTTCAATAATTTTAAAGACTTTATTGCAAGAATTTTCAAACAAGATATGAAGTTGAATTCGTCGCATGAACTATTTAAAAATACAATTGTTTGGCCAAATGAAGCCTAGTATGTACAGTTCAATATTCCCGAATATAATTGGCCATTGACTTTTAATGACGTTTTCATACTTGTCGTTAATTTTATTAGCAATGAAATAACAAAATTTTGGTTTAATTTTTAATAATCTAGAAGGGAAAAAATATATATATTGTAGGCTTATTCGTTATCAGATTTTTTTTTTTGTTTCGTTTCTTACTCTTTTACTTGCAAGCAATCAGAAAATGAGAACTCGGTTTCGCCGCTCACAATCAATTCCAACAAAATCAAATTATCCAACTGTAATAAAAATTACCTAATTATTTGCCGTACATTTTTTCAAATATTTCAGTTTACGAGTTGAAAAAAATGTAAGGACAAATTAATATTATGATTTATATTATAACAAAGGGATTTAAATTTTAAAATGATATTTTTTTACATACTGTGAGCAGAGATTTTCCTAAATGTTGGGCATTCTCCTTTGAAATTAAAAAATTTTTTAATGTAATTTTTTCCAAATATTTACATTTGCATATATCATCAATCAGCTGTTTAGTCAACCAAAATTTTCGATTTTTGTTCTTATTTTTTAAGTTTAGAATTTTCAGTTGAAGAAAGTAATAATTGTCAAAACTAATAATAGAGGATCCATTTCCAGCAAGTGAATATTTTAAATATTGAAATTCTTTTAGATTTTTAAAATTGGCTGCAGAACTTGGACAGCTTCTGCGAAGCTTTGCCAACCTAAGAAATGTAAAAAACAACAACACACAAGTCTTTAATTATTATCATTGCAAACGTTAATAGGTAATTTATAATGTTGGTAACAGAATGCGTGAACAGGATAACTAGCATTAATAATAAATGTTGTAATTTCATTAGGAAACGTACCTTTGAGTTAACATTTCGTTGTTAGAGTTTTCTTTGATGCATACAAAAGTCATATTGTGATAATTGTCACCTATACAAAAATCAAAGTTTTTAATTAACGGTAATTGAAATAATCGATAACAAACTAAGATAGTTAAAATTAAAATACGGTAGGGCAAAATGATTTTTATTCTATGACGAAATAGAATGTTGTTGACCACAGGAGTAAAGCAAGAAATTGAGGTAAAAAAAATGTAAACAGTGGATGCTATCTTTGAACTTTTATTTTAAATTTTAAGCGGATTAAACAGCAATATGTTGACATTAATTTCTCGGCAACAGCATTCACATTCATCAATCCCATTTTAAAATTTTGGCAATTTTTTATATTAAATTATTTTTGGTAAATTAACAAATTTAGATTTTTTTTTTTTTTTTTTTGCCAAAATAATAAAATTATAACAAAAGGTATCAGATTGTACACCCTCAGGATTACATACTTCAGTAAACACGATGTTAATTTGTCTAATTATTGCTATTCAAATCCGCTCTTGGTTAAATAAAAATCTGAGATTTCTGCTGTCAATGTGTGAGTGCATATTATAATAATTTTTGACCTACTTACAAGGCACTGCATATTTGTCATCGCTGTTTAAGCCATTTGCAACAAAATTTAAAAATTTGGATAGACATTTTCTGACTTGCCAATTTATTTCCATATTCATTTTTAGAAGTTTCAGCTTGAAAACCGGCGAACCTTAAAAAAAAAAACTGGAAATGGACATATAAACATGTTAATTTTAATGAATTACTTTGTGCCATAGAAAGTGGGTAAATAGGTCGAAAAGTTGACTCAACTTGCTTGATATTTGCAAAATGAAAAATGTCTAAAACTTGCAAATTACGGCAATAGCCCAAAATATCGTCAATTAAAAAGTTGAAAAGTTCATCATAAGTCCAATTCCAAGGCACAAATATATTTAATTCCTTCAAATTTCTTAAACACGGTAAATATTTAATAATATTTTGAGCGACGAAAATCGCGTTCTTGTGGAAGAAGCGTTTCCAAATGACGCTCCAAGAAAACGACAGAGCGGTCAATTTCAAGTGCATCACTCTGTCAATTTCTCTTGCGGTGACGTCACACTCAATCAGATGAAGTTGACGAAGGTTGGTCAGTTGAAGAATAGCAAATATAGTAGTGTTTGTTAACCAATAGCAATGATTTAAATTCAATCTTCGGCAACTGTGAGCTAGAAAACGGCTGTTAAAAGCAGACAACACTCGGGTGTCAGTCATCGAATAACAATTGGTTAAGTTAAATTTCCGTTTTCTTCTATAAAATAAGATTAAGAAAACTTTTGTTTATGAAAATGTAATATTAACGTAATTTTTTTTATATAATAAATTACGTGCTACTTTTAATTATTAGTGGATATTCGTTACTCACATGTGTTTGGAAGCAGATGTGGCAAATGAGTCATTCACCGAGCAAACATTCAAAATATCCTCATCGGATAAATAGGAGAAAATGAGGTCTAAAATCGTAGACGGTAACACAAAAAAACGCATTTTCAGTTCTTCGAAATCCTCAACTTGTTTCATGGTCACCGTTTTTTGCTCACAAATGGGAAAATCTTTGTAGTTTTTAAAACTAATCATTTTTAAATCATGTTAGCATTCCAAGTTTTTTTTTTTTTTTAAAAAAAAACAAAATTAATGAAATATGATAACTTGCACAATGCGATTTTAATCAAATGAAATTTTAATTACGTTTATTTAAAAGAAAATAAGAATTTTAGAAAATGGTTCTTTCCCTTATAATAATTTTAGTAGGATGTCATTTGGTCGACTTTTATTTTATGAATAAAAATAATATGTCATCTCATAAATTATTGATTACTGCTGCCACTGTATTGTTTAATTTTTTGGTACAGTCCATTAACGTTAAAGGTAGTAACTGAAAATGAATTGAAAGTGATAAAAACAAAATCTGTGTTTATTAAGCTGTGGAATTTATTTTTTATGTAATTGAAAAAAGAAAAAAAAATAGTGTTAGTTATTTAGCAAGTTGAGTGAAGGTACAAATAATATTCTTAAAAACTAGTGATACAAATTATAGTTAATGGTCATCATTTTATTTTGCAGTTTAATGTTGAGTTTTATTAGTTTGTTTTGTTTGCAGCTACAGTATTAGAAATTTATTTTAAAGGTACATTTTTATTTAATTTATTTTACATTGTCGGACACCAATTGCTGCGTTACTTGATGTTTGATTTCTTACCCTCAAGTTCCGGTAGGAACCACGTGGCACCCTTTTACTATAGACAAAAATTAGACAAATAATTTTGCTTTAAAAAATTTTTATTGATTTTTTTTTTTTTTAATTTTTAATAAAAATAAAAAAAACAACGATACTGCTGCAGTTCAACCACACAATTAAATAAAAAGTACAATATAAAAAAAAGGCAAGTAAAACAAAAACACGTAAATAAGTTCATTAGTCGATGGGGTCCAGCCACATTAAGTAGTTAATTATTAATAATTTTTATTGTTTCGCGAAATTTTGGCTGTTAATAGTTTATTTTTCGTCGTATTTGTTGTTGCTAATGCGGGATCCATACGTACTTCCTTGAATCTCATCCTGAGACTCGCTTTGTACTTCTTCATGTTGCCTCTCCCCGTAAGGTTCCACGTGATTCACGGGTGTAACCGCTGAACCAGAAGTCGTTGAATCCTCTTCGTAGTTGATTGAGTTGTATAAGGTAGCGCTGCTGTCCTTATGATCGTCCAACGAATTGTCCTCCTCTACCGGCGGTTGCTCAGTGCTGGGTGTGCGTGGGTACGACGGTCTATAAGTGGTGGGAGCCACGTAATTGCGATTTTTAGGTCGGAAGTGACCTTGGTATCGATGATGATTGAAATGCGGGAAGGGTTTTCGCGTAGACACGGAGGCGTACGACGATTGAACCACCGGAGAAACGGTTTTTTCCTCAGTTTCTTCCTGCACGTTTTGCACGGCGAAACGATTGTACATTAACGGAGGTGACGCTTCCTCTTCCGCTTTCACGCTAACGGCTTCTTCGACGTGCAAGGGCGAGGTGGTTTGGGAAGCTGGAGAGGCGTCGCGATAAAAATTGGTATGTTTCATGTCGGCGTAAGCGGTAGTTGTTTGGAAATCATCTGCCGTTGATGAGCCAATGGAAGAGGTGGAAGAATGGTCATCGTTGGTGGTGGCGACGGAAGCAGTAACTTCGCTAAAGCGATCGGTGTGGTCGAAACTATTTTCTGAATCTTGAGCGGATACTTCTCGTTTATTATCTACAGTAATTCCTTGCTCCATTTCCGGATCGACTACCGCTTCTTCTTTATCTCCTCCGATGGACTGCAATTCTTCCTCCTCGTGTTCGTTGACTTTTTCCTGCTCTTCCGTTAACGATGGTCGATATCGTTCAAAATTTGGCTGTCGATTATGTTGCCTTTCGAAGTTTTGCTGTTCATTTTCGAAATTTTGTTGTTGTGGATTTCGTTGATTTTCGAAATTTTGTTGTTGTTGCTGATTTGGTGGCCGTTCGAAATTTTGCCCTTGATTTCTTTGCCTTTCAAAATTTTCTCGTATTTTTTCTTGTTCGTGTTGGATCATTTCCGGGGTAAAACGTTGAGAAGGAGATTGTTGACCCGAAGGTAATTGCGGTTGTCGCTGCTGTTGTTGTTGTTGTTGGAACTGTAAATGCGGGCGAGTGTGGTCAGCTTCGAATCCTTCGTTAGGATCGTGACTAAATCCAGTTCCGGTGGGTGAAAATGGGTTAAGAGGCGGACGGTCGTTGTACAGAGGTATTCCCGCCGGATAGAAATAAGGTTGCATGGGTCCTCCAAATTGATTCGCTCCAGCTCCGGCAGGCGAACCACTGATGAAACCGATCTGCAAGGGTCCGACAATCGGGTCGGGGTCTTCTTCGTTCATTCCATGTTGACCGTTAAACGTCGAATGTGGCAACGACGCGTGTTCCACCGTTTCTAAATGTTGCTGCGGCTGATGAGAAACTGAACCAGACTCGCCGTTTACGTCGCTGTGTTTCTTATCTTCTGCCTCCGTTTCACCCAACGACGAAACGCTGTCCTCTGAAGGAGGATTTTTTCGGTCCAAACTCGACAACGAAACGCTGGAATGCGGTTGCTTATTCGTTTTAGACTTTATAACTGGAGCTTTTTTCACTCTCTCTTTCTCTTTCGACGAAATCTCTTCATTTTCTACTTCGGGTTCTTCCTCATCATCGTTAGCTGTTGCCGTGCTGTTGCTTTCCTCTTCAGCTTTCGATGTGCCGTTGCTTACCTCTTCAACTTCTGGCTCATCAATTTTTTCCGTATCTAATTTAGTGGGTTTCTTCGATTTCTTCGACGCTTTCGCTTCCTTTTCATCATCCTCATCCTTGTCGCTGTCTGCGCGCGAGATGGTTTCGTCCAAATCGTCCGCTAATTCGTCCACTCCAAGCAAACCTTTTATAACTTTGAGAATTCCACGCCCACCGCTGTTCTTTTTACCGCCGGAAGATGACGATTCGTCGGATGAAACGGAGGTTTCGGAATCTGCGTTCTTACTGTCATCTCCCGCTGAATCGCTAGCACTGCTGCTGCTCGATGGTGCTGGGGTAGTAGAAGTCGTGGTGGTAGTGGTAGTAGTGGTCGTCGTTGAAACTGCTATTGCTTCGGAGGGAGATTTAAGTACGGTGTTGGCGTTGCTCTCCGATTCCGCGTTATCTTTACTTTCGTTGTCTGACTTCGGATAGAAAACTGGACCGAAGATGTACATGGGTTTAAATTCATCTCCTCGGCCGCTTTCGGAAGGATTGTGGTTGGGGGAGTAGACTACATCTGGCGTGAGGGGTTTAATAACCCCCGGTGATGGAGTGGAACCGAAAACCGGTTCTCGGTGAAGTCCGACAAAAGCTTCTTTCGCTCCTTCGTTCTTGGAGTTGGCGCTGATGACGTAGACGGAAGTGAGTGGGGGATGGATATTGACCACTTCTTGAGGTGGGCGGAAGACAGGTGGCGCTTCGTTCACGAAGATGGGTGGTGATACCGATGGCGGTTGAGCTACAACCGGGGATGGGCGATTGATGACGCTGAGACCGCCACTTCCACCATTCAACCGAATAATGTAGTCCGATCGGGGTTTGGAAACGTAGCCGGATTTGACCGGAGGAGGAGGGGGATCGGCTTCGGGGATTTTATACGTGAAAGCGCGGGGTAATAGACGCGGTTGTTCCTGCGGTAAACCGAATGGTCTTCCGTTGGCGCTGTACGGAGCGTTGAGTATTGGTCCCTGGGCGGGAGCAACGTACACATTGGTGGGATTATTATGTAGTAAGGGCAAGGCGGGTCGTGGTTGCTGGAGCAAAGGTAAAGCTTGCGGTGGAGGTTGATGCTGGAAACCGCCATCGAAAGATGGTCGTTTGAACCTACTTCCGCCTTCAGAGCCTCCGTAACGCTTTAGAGGTACTAACAAAGAAGTGACGCTCGAAATCGTCATCGCCACGAGGATACACAGTATCTGAAATTCAAGTATTTTAATAATTTTTATTTAGTTAAAATTAAATTTTTATATAACAAAAATTGTTATATAAAATGTTGACAAATTATTTTTTATAAATAAATTATAAAGATATTACCACAAATTAATTTTTATTTTACAAATACTGTATTTTAGTTTTTGATAAAAGAAATAGTATTTTTGTAGTTCAATGTTTACATAAATTTAATAGCAAACGTTTAAGGTTTTTTTTTATTTAAATTAAAAATTTTCATTTACTTTAATGTAGCCTATTAACTGTTAAAAATGGGAGTAACTGTTCAAAATTTCAAAATTAGATATTACTGTATCTAATCTATTATATTTTTCTTTTGAAAATAATTAAAAAATATTATTTTATTTTTTTTTAATAATTTTTTTAAGTTTTTTTATTTTTTAATTAAAAAAATTATTTTCTGTAATCGTTTTTTTAATGCCAAATACTGTTATCACAAAATTATAATATTGATCACGTTATTATTAATATTATTTTTTTAAAAAAAAAAGGTTCTTATTTTTTCTTACCCTGATCTCCATTGATTTAGTTTGAAATATATTCCTCAATGCAGCGATATATTATTCCTGTACTCGAACGTGCGATGAATGCGCGTGCGAAGCAAGAGTTGAGTGAATGAAATGACGTTAAATGGGGACACGTTACTTTTATATTACCCTCAAACCTTCATTGTTGATGCGCACGAGGAGGGAAGAACCAATCGGAGAGTAGCGGTCAGTGGGCTAAAGCCGCGCTCACCCCAACCACCCACCTCCTCCATTCACGCCATTACGAATTTTCAGGAAGAAAATAATAAATAAATAAATAATTTCGGGGTGGAAAAATATTTTCGTGTTTGGCATTCCATACATTAAACGCGATTGATTGCAGATGAGGAGAGGGAAATGGGGGGGGGGGGGGTAGGGTGATCCACGCTAGTTAAGTCAATTAACGAAGGGTGAAAAATGAAGTCAAGTTCAAGAGCGGAAATGAGCAGCAAACTTCGTCGACGTCATTCAATATTATTAATTACACACTCAATAAAGTAGTTACTATTTTACGAATGATACGTTTAGTTTTTTTTTTTTTTTTTTTACAATAAAATTACATTTTTTTAAAGAAAATAAAAAATTAGCAAGTAAATACTGCACCAATGTTGTAATAGTTAGTGTGCACCTCTACTATACATATCGTATCTCCCCGAACATCCTATAGAACTTATTTACGTGTAAAGTAAGCGCGTTATACCAATTTTTGTATTCATAAAACATTTGTATTCAATAAACAATTCATTTATAAGAATTTGCTTAGAGGAATTTATCTCATAAATAGATGCATAATAGTAACTTTTGTCTCCTTTGATAAGTATTTTTTAATGCTTATGATGACATTAGAATTATTTTGTAAGTTAAGAAATTTATTTAAAATAAATTGTGTGTTTGTATTTTTAATATAAATTCTTACTTATGGCGTTATTACAGTTTTAAAAATAATTAATTTCCTTTTTTAACTGTTTATAACAAACATAAAAATTCAAATGCTGACGTCATAAGAACTTAGAAGTGAAGCTAAGCGTAAGAACGAACAATTTTTTTTTTTAAAAGATTGAGCTTTAAATTTTAATTGAAATTTGAGGGGAAGTTTTTTTCTTTGAAAAAAAAAAAATCAGTGTTGCACGGCGAAATATATTTTTTTTCCCTTAGCATTTCTCTCCTAATAATTATATTTTCAGTTGAGTTGTCTGGGTCAAGTGCTGACCTGTAGTTGCGCAAACCGGAAGTAGTCTCCCGCGGCGTGTAAAGGTGTGGATGTGGGTCAAGGGAGCCTTACGTAAAGGAAACATCCAATTTTTTTTTTACCGTATTTTTTTTTTATTTTTTTTGAATAGCTTAAATTTTCATTCATGCAGAATTTAATTAGCCGGGCATTACGAGCGGTCAACTAAAAAAAACACATAACCTAATTGAAAAAAAAAATTTTTAAATGTTCGATCGAGCACAACGACTAATCAACATCCGGTTATTTTTTCGAGTTGATTTATTTATTAAAATCGGAAATGATTAATAATATTCAATCGCTTACGCATGCGCGTTTTTAATATTGGTCACATTTTTTTTTTTTTATAAGTTGTTTATCGTCGTGTTGTTTAGCTTTGGTTTATGTAGGTGGACATGAGGGAAGTGGGTCAAGTTTGAGGTCGATGCAAGGTCGAGTTTTGACATTCGCCAGTGCAAATGGGAGCAATAAACTCTCTAAAAAAAAAAAAACATCCTTCTTTTTTCTTCAAAATACAGTATACAGTACCAATTATTTTTCTTTTGTTGTTTTGCTATGAAAAGAACACTAACAATATTGATTTAGAACTTTTGTTATTTAGATGATATTGACTTAACATTAATTTATATCGTTTTAATTCTATAAATTATTCTGGACTTTTACATATCTTTTTTGTATAGCATTGTAGATTACATCAATTACGGAAGTTTACCATTGCCAATCATTTTAATATTTACTGTAGCTTAATAAATTGTGATCATACAGTATTTTTAATTTATCAGTTCAAAGTTTTGTACAATATTTTTCACAATGGGATTTAATTTTAATATAAGTTGTTGAAGTTTGAACAACATTTTCTTTTTTTCTATTTAAAATACTTTAATGCAATTTAAGACAGTTTCAAATGCGATATTTGTGTGAATGTTTAATAATTATAAATTATGAAATTTTAAGTTAACGACATATTTTAAAATCACATAATAGCTTAATTAAGCAACGTCGCATTTTAACAAAAATTATCAAAGGTCAATCTCAGAATAATATTCTTTATTTTAAACAAATTCTGTTGACTATATTTTAATATTAAAATTCTTAGCAAATAGTTTTTTTTTTGATTTACTCGTATTGATTTGCGAAATAATTATAAATAATTAAAACCTGCTTAAAGCGGACCCAGTATAAGGCGAGAATTTGTAATAAAGGACAAAAACGTTGGGGACTAAATGTTAGCATAGCTCTAAGGCAAAAAACCAGTTCAACGCGGAAATGGACATGAATTTTGAGCACTGAACTTATTATAAACTTGCCATAAAGCACATTAAACACTGCCAAACAGGAGATTAAAGTGCCCAAATTGGACTGCAAATTCATCACTTATTTAAAGTTTATTACAGTTCATGTAGTGTATTAGTACCGTAATAAAACTTGCAAAATATTGTATTAATTTCAATATTTTTGTGGTTTATTTTGCTTAATTTCAATGTTTACAGTTTCAGTCAGATGAAGACCTTATAAGTTTATTGGAGAAATATTACGGTTTTTAACTGACTAATCTGTGTAGGGGTATTATTACTGTATTACCATTATTTTTTTCACCAATTCGCTAAAGCGAAAAACTGTTAGAACGGATCAAATTAGCTGGTTACCACACTATTCCGCCTTAGACAAGTTTTACTGCATAAGTTTATTTTAGAATTCTGTGTTATCAATGGTCAAACAATCAAGTAAATTTCGGTCAGTGATAGGTACAGTTATCATTTGAGTGACGTTCCGCGCGAGGGTTGTTATCGTCCTCGTTTGAACATAGTAAATGAGCACTCGCTCCAGTTGCCTCTCTCTGTTTCTCTTTTTCCTACATTCGTCGTTGAGCGTATCGCACGGCAAGTGTTACGGGGTGTGACGCGGTCATCGTCGACCTGACCTCAACCTTCGGGCAAATTTTTCACCCGCTTCCTGTTTCCTTTCTAACCCAAATTCAACTAGCAACGCCGAGCGCAAAAATTGGAGTGGCGCCCTCCATTCCCTTATAATCGTCGTGACGCCACGCAAAGCGTCACTTGCCTTCACTGAGAACCAGTATTTAAGCGTTTTAAAGAAAATGCTCCTTTCAGTGGTCATTTGTACAGACTATATTTCGAGAATTCACATTTTCATGTTACGTGTGGATAAGACTTCTTGTGATCCTAAACAAAAATATTTTGTGGGCAACAAAATGTGACTCCTGGCAGGAAATAAACAGTAATTATTATTTCATTAGAGGGAAGGCCTATTTATGAGATCTTTTAGGGAAACCAAAAAATTGAGATATAATTTTATTAGTAAAAGTTAACTTCTATTTTAGGAAAATGAAGATATTTTATAAGGAAAAGTAAGAATTTTTATTACAGGAATTAAAAAAAATTTTTTAAAAAATTATTTAGAAAACATTTTAAGATGTTCAAGAATTTTTTTTTAGGAAAATTAAAATAGTTTCTAAGAAAATTTAGAATTTTAGATAAGTTTTGAAATTTGCAAAAAAAAAAAGAATTGACAAAAATGTTTTAGGAAAAATATGAATTATTTAAAAGAAAATAAAATATTTTCAGAAAATGAGCCAAAATGAACAGTTTGTGATTTTCTGACGAAAAACATGAGGGAGGGGGGGGGGGGGGGGGAAGGAAACTTTGTATTTGTACTGCTCTCCGTTCTTATCCGTTAAAATGCCCTGGCAAACTCACAGCTGATGGAAGCGCCTACTCATCGCAAAAGCAAAACAAATAGCTCATCACTTGTTCCTTCCTGGTTACCGCTTTTCTCTCGATCTATTACGTCGCTGAGCGAGGGTCTCTCACAAATAACGGAAAGCAAGGAATACAGCCACTGCCAAATATTATTATTCATTATGAATCATTTCGCATTTGCATCACTTTCAACTGACCACCAAACTTCACTTTGCGTCATTTCTACCATTAGATTCCACTAAATCGTCATATTGCCAGTTTGCAATCTTTTAGTGCTTTCAAAAGCCATTTATAAACATACCGTAACCAAAACATTTTTTAAATAGTTTTTTTATACACCTTACATTACCCCTATGGAGCTGGTTGATCGTCGCCGGACCATGGCATTGGCCCTAGACAATAAAGATAAAAATATGCTTAGAGCCCGCATTTTTGAGTGGCCAACTTCTGCAAAAAAAAAAAAATTTGAAAATTTGATCATTTTCTTTCTTAAAAGTAAAGTTAATATTCGTAATAAATGAATTAATTTGCCTAATAATTCTGAAAAAATATTAATTAATTTTCTGAAAAATAGTTACTTTCCCTATAAAACAGTTACTTTTCCTTCACAAATAGATGCTTTCCTAAAAAAATTTAGTAAATTGGATTAAACAATTTTGTTATTTTTCTAAGTAAGTTAGTAACTGTTTGTTTCCTTAAAAAATAATTGATTTCTTAAACATACCAGTAAGTAGGCCTACGAGTAATAAGTTTTCCTTTTATTGAAAAATTTAGTTCTTTGAATAATTTCTTTTAGTCTAGATTCTCTCAAAGTTAACTCTTTTAAAGAAATTTATTTAAAAAAAAAATAATATTGATGTATAAGAAGTAAAATATTGGTACTTTGTTTTATCCTTAAAATAATTATTATATGGGAATTACGGTACAGTATTTTAACTTTTAATAAAATGAAAAATTTATAAACGATAAAAAATAATAAAAACCACGATTGGTATTTTTACCCAAATAATATTTACATTGGAATCTACGTCAAGCAATCATCTGACGCTCCACATACGCAAATGATTAATTGACTTCATTACAACAAAATGTCGTGACGTACTAAATCTGCCTATGTTTGACAGCAAATGGTAGGGTTTTCCCTATCTTAGTATGAAAATAATGTACCGCGCTATGGAAGATTTATTTCCACGAAAAAAAACCAATCCGCGTGGTAGAAATCCATAATTTCTGATTTAATAAGATTGTGTTAATGAACATTTAAAGATTTTTATAATAAAAAATCTTGAAATACACATTAATTATTAGCTGTACTACAAATAATCGGTTTTTTTTTTAAATTTTAAATGTAACCAAATTGTGTATTACACTAACAGTAACATAATACATGTAATAATAACTTATGACAGCTTTTATTTTAATGAATAAGTTTATACCAAATGCATTATTATCACAAAGTTATTAAAAATAAAATTGGAATTAAAAATAACATAATAGTTGGCTTATGCGATATACCGTAACACGCTAAATCAAATGACGCAAATTAAGATCAATATTAAGAAGGAAACACCCAACGAAAGCGAAAAAAATCAACATGCTAACTGTAAAATTGCCGAAAATGACGGAGGGAGTTGTTTGATTTGCACCTCCAGTAGTGAAAGATCAATATTAAATTGTCAGTTATGTCATCATAAAATACGTCAATCATCCAGACTTTTAATGCAAATAATTAATGTCGATTTCTATGGAATAACTGGGGTATAAATACCAGTCAAAAAATCCTATTCGATCACTACAACCTTTCTGAATATCTTAAATATTCTTCTCTAACTAACTAAATTCCAAAAAAAAAAATCATGAAATTGTTAGCTTCTGTTTTCGTCCTGTGGACACTCGTTGCTGTAAGTACATTTTTCAGTTTAGTTTTAAGGAAAGTTTTAAATGTTAGCCTTAATTATTGCGTTTAGTTTTAATCAAAGTTCTACATACTAAATTTAATTTCATTGAAAGATGTGCGTAATGAATTTAGTCTTAATGAAAGTTTAAAATACTAATTTCAGTCTTAAAAAAATATTACAAACGTTTAGCCCAAATATTTTACAATGTTTACTGTTTAGTCATAAAACTTTAACCTATAATTATTAGTATGAGGTACCAGTTCTTAAGTTTAAACTAATTTTAAGATAAGTTTAATATTATTAAAGTTAGCTGTAAAAGTAAAGTTGATAATAAATTAAGTTAAGAATCATAACGTTAAATTGTAATAAATTAACTCAATTTCAGGCCATTTCCGGCGCCAACATTGAAAAACGAGGAAATATCGGAGCTGCGATAGGGCTTGGCGTTAATGTGGTCGCCACAACTCAAACTGCTAAACCAACTATTCCATCGTTCATCAACACCTTGACCAGCCAGCTCTTCAATCGCAATGTCACCACCGATATGGCTCCAATCTACGGCTTGTTGAAGCAGTTGACCAGCAACATCTTTCCTTTCATTTCCAACGCCACTTATGGCATCTTGAAACCTTTCAACCCAATTCTTAATACACTTACCAGCAACTTATACAACGCTCTTTGCGCTCCTCCCAACCCACAAAACCCCACGTGGGCCCCAGCCACTTCAGGCCCTGGAATGCCCGCGGCAACTACCAGCGCTCCTGCTGGAAGTAACCCAATCACCTCTATTATCAATTTGATAACCGGCAATGGTGGAACTTCTGGAACAAACCCCATCACTCAACTAATAGCCGCCCTAACTGGTTCTGCTGGTACTGCCGTTAATTCTTCTTCCAGTTTGCTCAACACCATTTTAACTGCTCTTGGAAACCATTTTGGCAATGATGCCAGTACAATCCAATCTCTGCTCAGTACGTTGGGAGGACTCATCACCGGAGCAACTGGATCGAGTGGATCAACTGGAAACTCAACAAGTGGAAGCAATCCAATTACTTCTATTTTAAACGCCTTAGGTTTGGGTGCCATTAGTCCAATGTGTGGAGCTGGCACTGGAACTGGTTTAGGAGGTCTTTTCCCAGGAGTAACTGTAACTGGCAACGTGAACGTCAGCCTCAATTTGTCTCCCCAAGCTCTTAACACAGTTCTATCTTCGATTGGCCAAACCACTCAGTCTCTTCAAGCTGCTTTGAATTCATTAGGCTGGACTGCTCAACAATTCGTAAATGGTTTAAGCGCGTTTGGCGGAAATGTACTCGCTTACTTGCAATCCATCTTTGCCAAAGCCAACCCCACGACATCAACTGGAACAACTAGTGGCTCAGGAGGTCCTTTCCCAGGAGTAGCTATAACTGGTAGCGTAAACGGCACCCTCAATTTGTCTCCTCTAGCATTCAACCAACTTTTAGCTTCGATGAGCCAAACCCTTCAATCTCTTCAAGCTGCTTTGACAACATTAAGCGGTACTGCTCAACAATTCGTTGATGGTCTATCCGCTTATCAAGGAAATGCATCCGCATACTTGCAAGCCATCTTTGCTGCAGCTAAGCAGAACACTACCAGCGGAGCCACTAATACTCTCCAAGGTCTTCTGAACAACCTTTTGAACAGTTTAAATAATGTTCTTAGCGGTACTGGTCTCCTTCCTCTTCTCAGCAACCTTTTGGCTGCTTTGGGTCTTCAATGATTTTTTTCCGAATAAATAATATTACGACTATGAACGCCTACCTTAAAAAATTTTCCGTTGCGTACATGCATAATTGTTGTTAGAGTTTAAATTTAAATGTGTATTAAAAATATCAATTAATAAAGTTAAGACATATCCAAATAAGTTGTGATTGTTTCATTCTTTTGGGTTTTGCTTTTAAATGGGCAAACCTTTTTTTTTATACCGGTAAATAGAATTTCTCTCTATGAAATGCTCATTTGTTTTCAGCACAACAGGTGATTAATTTTTTTATGGATTTTATTGATTAAAGCTTCTTAATGGAATGAGTGATAATTGATATCAAAAGTTACAGTGCAAGGAAATTTCAAAGCTACTCATTTTAATAATAAGTAGGAAATCGGTTCGGGTACCAAAAAAAAAAAAAAATATCATTTAATCATAATATTTTAAAGTAAAGTCGTTTTCAAAACTAATACAAATCATGGCTACTTAGAAAACATTTGGCAAAAAATCAAAAAAATAAAATTCTTCATAATAATGTACAGACAGACCAAACTGCCTGTAACATTCATAACAAATTAATAACAAATAATTTAATTTTCTTATCCTAAAATAAAAGTGTAATTACTCGTAATTTGTTAATTTAATACGACAAATATGACGAGTGCGTCATATGCGCTCTCACGATTTAATATGACAACACTCGACGTCATAAACTTCAAAAGGGTAGTTAAGAAACAGCTTCACCGCAAACTTTCTAACTGTGCTAGTAATAATTATGACGTCAAGGGTGATGCATCGAGAATCGATTATCGTAATCGATTAACATAACATGGCGCTTGAAGAAGAAAGGCTGGGTAGTTGTTTACGCGTATGTACCTTGCAGCGTAGTCGTTAAACATCTCCACCGAACTGAACGTGAACTAACCGGTAATATCAATGAAGAATCCGTGAAGATTTTGCGAATACATGTGGCTGATATTGTGACTAACTCGCTGAAATTTTGTGTGTGTTTCGTCGGTGCAGTTAGCTATGGTCCATGGATGGTATTATACATTATGGCTGATTACGCACATCAGCTATTTTAACAATAAACGTAAGTACTGTACATAATTATTATAACACATTTTTTCAATGTAAACATGTTCTTTTACGTATCTTCTAAGTTCTATCTATTATCTCTAATGTTTTAGAAAATGAATTGGGTTGTGGCGAAGGAGGAACGGTGAGCAACCTTGGGGGGAAAGGAGCCACCAGTCACGTGATGAAGGAACGAAGCGCATCATGGTATGGAGTGAAGCACTGGTGACGTCATCGTGAGATGTTGGCATTGAGGCCAATGTATGGAGCGAGTGAACAGTTTTTGGTAAGGCAATAAAAATTTAATTTTCAAATATAAATCCGGCCTTCTCCTCCGCGTAAATTGAGAATTGTAATATCGCGGAAAATTATTAAAAGTTGAATAATTATGGGAAACAATTAGGCTATAAAACGTAAAATTCGGGAAAATTTAAAAACGTCAAATCCGGGAAACTTAAAAAACGATGAATGCGTATGAATGCGATGAATACAGTTTCTTTAGTATAAAAGAAATACTAGGTGTGTGTTACGTTGGTTGAATACATTTAATAATTAAAATATTTGAACGACACATAGAAAAACTTTAATTTAAGAGAACATTGAGGTGTTCTATTCTGGGGTCAAAATATTCGATTTCAACCCATGCAGCAAAAACTAACATAATACCAAATTCCGTTCATTTTCTAGCACTGTGTAGAATTATTCTAAAAACCAAATTTAATTGATGTCTTTTTTTTTCAGCTGAAAATGTCGATTTAGACCATGGGCGAGGTGGCAGGTATAGAGAATCAGGGTCATCATGGTAAGCCAAAATTACATCTTCTTAAATGATTAAGGTGGTTAAGTGGTTCCATGAGTATACATGTCATAAACAAATTATGTTAGGAACATAATATTAAATTTTGACATTTATGCTCAACTAACTAATGCATTGTTGTTGTTTTTTTTTACATTTTTTTTCTTCTTTTATCTCGTGGATCATTGGACAAGTCTTCGAAAAATAGTCTACATTTTTAGGTTGTTTACTGACTTCATTGTATTAGTTAGGGCCCCTCAATATTATTTTAGCTTTAGATGTATTTTAATTTGTTTGGAACCACTTAACTCTATATTTTGTACAGTAAAACCTCTTATTTCGAGATCGACGGTCCTCAAATAGAAATTTTGTTACCGTAATAAAATGTTAATTTTGTGGCAATTGACCTTTTGATTAGAAATCTAATACTGTACTTTAAATTGTAATCAAGTATTAGAATTTCATCTATTCAATCGCATTCCTGTCCAACTCACAAAATTACTATCTGTCACTGCGCAGCTTCTCAGTGCTCTTCAAATAAAGACCTCCATTGAAAATGGGACTTAAAATGAGTGGTCATGGTCTTGAAGTAAAGTTGTTCCATTATTATAGGTGCATTAACATGGGAAAATCGGAGTTAGTTATTTGGTCCCGCGTAGAGGTTTTACTGTACAGTATGTGCATTGTGTTAAGCTATTTCTTGTTGTTGGTTTTGTTGACGAAACAACCGATGGCAGCCCAATGGTGCTGCACTTATTTTTAATACCGTACCGTAATTCTTTACCCCTCTTTTTTTAAAAAAATTAATTTTAATGTAAAAGAGCTTCTCATAGCCTTTCAATTGCGCACCATTGAGTTGTTAGTTTTTGGGGCATAGCTTAGCGAGTATTAGAACCACAATTGAAGACTATGAAGATTCAAGAAACAGGATGAAGATATTTTGTGTTACTAGTATTGTACGGAGTAAGAAACGAGGTAAAGAGTGCGCGCGAACATAAAGTGGGTTAGCCACGTGTGGGGTAGCCACATTCCCAAACACAATACATATTACCCTTAGCTTACTTGGCCATACAACTCCCACTGCATACGGGAGTCTAGGAAAATCATTTTTAATAGTTAATAATATGGTTGATGAAGGTGTGCCATATTATATATCACAGTTAAAATGTCCTTTGAAACGCGTTTTACAAATTCGTTTTTTTTTTGTTTTTGAATTTGCTTCGGTGTTTTTCAAAGCCATTTTAATATGGCGGTTGGTTGCCTATAATGCAGCAAGCGAGCGTTTGCATATGTTTTTTTTTACAGGTGAAGATTTTAGTTTCTATGATAGGACCATCGGTTGTTCTTACGTATCTATTCAAATGTTTTTTTTAATTATAGACATGTATATATGTATGTTGTTTTGATTGAAGCTGTGGGGGTGATAAATGTGGGCGTAAGGAAGCTATAAAATTAAGGAAGCACCCCTGTATTGGTTGAGGGGAACCTAGTCTACAGGGTGTTTTCTTAAAAAAAAATTTTTTTATTTAGCTCAGTGAATCAGTTTCATCTCGTTCACTCAATGAAGTTGTTTGGGGGTTTTTTTTAGTTTTTGCATCAGATGAATTATTGTGTTTGCAGGGAGTGGAAAGTATCAAAAACGATGAAATGGACAGCTTTTTTTTTTATTTATTTATTAGTCATTAATGGCAGAGTAAATATAAGAGGGGAGAGGGGGTAATAAATAGGATAATATTTACAATAAAGAAGCCATCATAAAAATGTACAAATAATCAATTAATCGTTTTACAAAAATTCTACAATCCATTGTCCAATAGTCATTATCGTTTGAAACATTTTCAAGACTTTGTCGAAATTTGCTGACAGACTCATCGGATGTTCTATAGAATTGCGATTTGTCTTTGAGAACTTAACAAAAGTTATTGGCTTTGGACACTCGATGGCGATTCTCATCACAGCCATCACATGGGGCTGGCGCGATTCCATTTGGTTTTTTATTCCCTTTATCCCCATAACAACAAAAATTACCTTTTGCGTTTAGCGCTTGAATAGCTTTTAACTGGTATTTAACTATCCACAATGGCCAGTTCCACTCGCATTTAATTACAGTAAATACACAAAAATATACTTCGAGTATTAATTATTATTTTATCTTGGAGCCACTTACTTTGATATAGTATGGAACAAATTTTCTACTTCGTATCCTCTGTATCTACAGCGTGTTTTCAAGCTTATCCTGCTGCTATAGCGTATTCGCAATTTCCAAAAAGTTAAAATTCTCATTTTAAATTAATTCATAATATATTTAAATAAATTTAATTAAAGTCAGAATATTATGGAACAATTTTTTTTTTGACGATGAAAACAGTATGGTACTGGGTAATCGTGTTTGAAAATAATTGTATAGTACTGTTTTAGTTTTGTTTGTTTTAGCGTTCTATTCAATGAATAGGGTTTGTCACGCACTTTAAAACACCACTTGAGCCACTAATTAAGCCTACATCTTAAAACTATAACTAAACGATTGCATATCTGCAAAAACTAAAGAAATAATTTACTTCATTCTGCTCTTTTTAAAATACAAGTTATTTGCGATTCACAAGGCTGAATAATTTGTATTGCCATTAAAGCAAATTTTGTTTACATTTTGAAAAGCAAAGCAATGCGAATTGTTTATTCGTATATGTCGCTAGGTTATTTTAGATTACCTGATTCATAGTTACATATTACCAAGTACGAAAGCGAAATGAAATACATGTAATTTAATTTTTTCAAATTTTATTACGTCATACTGTTAAGTTAACCTTGAAAATGGTATTTTTCCTTTTTCTTAACTTTCAACAGGTTTTGCGAAATTAAGTAACATTGAAAACGTCTATTACGTCATGAAAATGATGACTAAACATTGTTATTACAAATAAATTTCTGTCTATAAAAAATGAAATAGCGTTTTCCGTATTGAAGTGTACTGAAATTTGTTTAAAAAAATATTTCATACACTGTACATGTTTACAATAATTATTAAAAGTAGTAAAAAAAGGAAACAATAATTATTGTGCATTTATTTAATCTAATCAGAAGTTAAGATAATAAAAATAGGTTATAAAATACCGTTTTCATAGTTTTTATCACGAGTGTGATTGTCGTTAAGCAATAATCGGTTGCTAAAGGATATGATAACGTCATTGTTTGTGTTATGTTTCTGGTGAACAGTTCATTTCGCTTCGTTTTTGTGATTTAATAATATACTGCACACCTTAAAAAATTTAGTTTGTAAATATATTTGACATGAAAACATGTTAATACTTTGGATTATTGTGTACGCTTGTTCGGCGGTGAGAGCGGAGGAAGTCGTTCCACTCTTGGATATTCACTCGGCCAAAACTAACTCCACCAAATACTTATGCGCCGTGTGTAAGTGCGACGTCGATCGTTTAGCTAATCCTTATCTCATTGACTGTCGCGATTTACAGTTGGAACAAATTCCCGAATGGGACGATTTTCTAGCGAACGGCACGGAACAAGTGACCAACGTTCACCTGAAGATGAGTTTCAACTACATCTCCATCCTCAGCCAATTAAGTCCGTGTTCCAGCGTCGATGCGATTCATTTAGATAATAACGTTATTTCCGGCATCGATCCTTTCGCTTTGGCTTATACTTCCGGCGTAAAGTACGTTTCGCTGAGCAACAATCAGCTTTTTGCGCTTCATCCCAACGCCTTTAGTCCGCGTTTGGAACAAGCCGTGTCTAGCATCGAGGTTTTGGATTTAAGTTACAATCAGTTGTTCCACTTAGACGCCGACGTATTTGACGAATTGGGCAATTTGATCGAGCTCAACTTGCGCGGCAATCCTTTTGGCGCGTTGGATTCGTCTACGCAAATGGCTCTAAATACGCTGAATTCGCTGTTACGGTTAGATTTTACCGACACGGGATTGGCCGAATTCCCCGCGGAACTGCAGCATCCGGTGGAGCATTTAGAAGAACTCAATTTAGGTTCGAATCGACTTAAAAACGTACCTGAAGTCGTGAAGTCCGGAAAGAATTTGCTGAAGATGGTTTTAGATGGCAATTGGATGGTCGAGTTGGATGAAAATTCCTTTGGAAATTTAATCAATCTACGAGTGTTGTCCATCAGTCACTTGAAAAATCTGACAACAATTAAAGAGAATACGTTTAGCCGATTGGACAACTTACAACTGTTCCAATGTCATGATAATTACCAACTGACATTTATTGATTCCCAAGCTTTCCATAGCAGAAAGCATCGCGGACCTAAACGGCTAAAAGTAAATAAACATCATTACTCGCGATTAAAACTCGTTTAGATTTTCAGTTAGTTAATTAAGTTTTAAAATTTTTTTATAGTTGGAATTGAGTTCCAACGGTTTAACCCATTTGAATGAAGTCACGTTCAAAGGCATCGAAATTGAGCAATTGGATCTAAGGAATAATTCCTGGCTGTGCAATTGTGAAATTGCTTGGGTTCAAAAACAACCTATTCCGGTTGATTACCTCAATTATACCAGGTCAGCGCTATGTTCTCGAATAGGTTGTCTTTTATTTCAGTAACACGAATTTACGTCATTAATACCGGAATGTTATCTCGATGATAAACTTGGAAGAGCCAGCTAAATAAATACAAAAAAAAAAAAAAATACTTGATAAGATTAGAAAAATATTCGGCAAGAATTTTATTTATTGGATTAAAATAAAATAGTTTTCTGATTTCATTGCTAAAAATTAACCCAAAAGTCCATTCTGTAATATAAAAAAAAATGTGACAGATTCTATCATGATACTCCAGAAAATAAGAATTGAAAAAACTGGGTTACCTTGCCTATGACCGTGCAGTTCTAATTTTTTTGATATTAATCCCTATTTCAGGTGTAAATATCCTGTTCTTCTCCACGGAATGCTCATTTCCGATTTGGATTTTTCGGATTTTGGTTGCAAATGGTCGGAGACGGCGGTGGAGAAGATGAAGATCCTTATTTCCTCCGTTCCTCCCATCAATCACGCTTTGGGCATCGGAATACTGATTACCACCTTCTTCTTATTGATAATCATCTGCGTCATCGTCGTGGTCGTCGCTCGCCGCAAGTTCAATTATTGCAGATGTCGGAAACTGTTAAAGAAACGAAAGGCTTCCAATAGCTTAGATAAAGCGAACAATAGCGTTCCGTTTACCACGAAAACAGTCATGTACACCCAACTTACCCAGTTCCACGATGACCTTTACGACACGGAATTATGGGACAAATGAAAATTCGTGATCTCACTTCAAAATATCAACAACCTTAAATTAATTTAATGCGAATGAAAAGTCTAAAAGTTTTATTTACAATTTTTTTTTTTTTTCTTCAGTTGTTGGATATTAAGTTTTTCAGAGTAAAAAAAATTATTTAAAATAAATTTTATATTGTTTTAATTAAAATGTTTCCCAAATTAAATTCCATTCACAATAATTTATACTTAAACAAAAACTAGATTTTTTGGGGAGTGTATTTGTTTTGTATAGTGAGTAACCTATTTAGAAATTTTAGAGACTGCATAACAAGTGTTTTATAGTTTTATTGTAAATTATTAAGTGTTTATTTGTTGTGAGTTACGTTAGCAGCCATTTCCTTTTTTTAATAACCTGTTTATGAAGTGCTTCATTGAATGCACACTGTTAGTATGCAATATACACCGCGCACGAGGTTGTATGAAGCTGTGTTAGGATCGCGAGTTAGACTAGTTAGACGAGTAGAGAGTTATTTATAGCTGCAGGTCGATTTTCGATAAAGCTTATTAACTTTATCATAATATCTACATCATAAGCCCTAATTAACTCCCTGCCTCCACTCCGCAAATGTCTTCCTTTAACCATCAATTTTCTCTACAAGTTGATAATATTATATACCGCATAGTAATCGCCGAATTATGGCTTAGTCGAATAAGTGAAGAAAAAAAAAATAGACATTTTTAATGGACCTGAAAAAAAAAAATGAGAAAATTCTTAATTTTGCTGAAACATTTCTAGATATTCTTAATACAAGGGCTAATTAGACCCCCCTCCCCGTCCGCTAAACCAATGAGCAGAGCGAACTGCAGCACCACTTTTATTACGTTGTATGGCACTCGTATAATATTTATTAATTATTAACGAAAACTTTTTTTTTTTAATTACCAAAGTAAAATGCAAAAAAGAAAAAGTTGTTGGTAATTAACTTATTATTATTATTAAATTCCATCTAATGTAGTAGATATAGCCTACGCAGAATATTATATAGATTTTATTTTTTTATGAGATTTTTTTTATCTGACAGTTGATTGAAAAAAAAAAAATAATAATAATCTCCGTGATTTTTACTAATGATTTGCTTTATGAAAAGCTGCTTGTGCGCGTCGGGTATGAGCAGCGAGTGGAGCGCCCCTATGTCAGCCAATCTTTAATGGGGAAATAATGAGCGTTTATCGGCAACAATTTAGGCGCTGATTGCGCACTAAATCCAGCACAAACAACTTTTTATCTTTAATCACACGGCATAATCAATCAATAAAAAAAAATCAAAGGCGAAGATGCGGCATTTAATTCCACCAACAACTCGTTGAATGAAGCGCCGTACAAGAGCGAAGGGGATGATAGAGAGGGAGTGAGAGACAGAGAGTGGAGAGAGAGAGAGTGAGGAAAAAATCGGTTTCATTGTTATTTATAAGGGAACGGGTGGGGTAGGGGCCGCTAGAGGGCGCTGGGGAATTGAAAAACGAATTAAGACACGCGCCTAGATCAGATTGCGCACGCGTCAAGTGCCTCGACGCAATCGCATTACGCCCTAAAAACACGGCTCTAATCCTCCTCCTCCTCTTCTCTGCCAACTGAGACTGAGAGACTCCTCCTCTGCGTTTTTCCATCTTTGTATTTTATTTTTTTTATTTTTGTCAGCGTCTTCTAAGTTCATTTTTTTTTTTTTTTTTCATCTTTCAAACGCTTCGCCAACGCAAATTTAAATAAAACGTTCTATAATATCCATTTTCTCACTTATTAATGAAATCAAAAAATCGTTTGCCAAAACATTTTCTTGCAGCGCCGGATCATAATCGAAGCAAGTAATACGTAATGTCCGGGACCCGCATTCTGTGTTGGAGCGCCTTTTTGTTAATAGTTATCCTGAAAAAGTTGGTTAATTTTCTTAAAAATCCTAAATTTTTTTTAACAAAAATTTGATAAAATTTTTCAATTATCATTTTTTAATTTTTAATAAAAATTTGTTTACGTTCTTAAAATATTGCCGTAGTTTATTTTCCAAAAAAAAAAAAAAAATGTGGTGAATTTTTCCTTTAAAAAAGTAGGTAGGAAGTTTCCTTATAAAATATTTTCTTTCCCAAAAAATAAATTTATTTTCCAAAAACATTTCTAAGGGCCCTAAGAATCTTAATCCGAAGTTGTATGCAGAAGTAGCTTTATATATCAGTGACTTTCGTAAGTGAATTTCTAAATTTTACTGGCAATTTTTTTTTTATATTTAGGTAGAAGTATTATTGATTTTGGTGAACGATCATTTTACGTAGCCTTAGTAGCAAGAAAAATAATATAATACCGTTACTAAAAAAAAAAAAAAAAAAAAAAAGCTTAGTGAGCGTTTTTCCGCTCTTTCGTAGACTACAGACATTCCAAAAAAAAAAAAGGAATCGCGCTCGTTTTCTTTTCTATCGACGTAATAAATATATTATTGCCAAATTTTAAAGTATCAGTTTTGTAGCCGACGTCAGTTTTTGACGTTGAACGACGCCTGGCGGACGTTAATCCCGCCATCCGGCGCCAAAATAAAGCTGACATCCGATGGGTAAGCACATGCGCACAACCAGCTTGTTTGGCTTTTATTTATTTTTGATCCGTGAAATTGAAACGCCCTCAATTAGTGGACACGCGCCTGCGCGTCGGGGCGGAAGAATGACACAACAAACGTTTGACGTCGACCGACATTTAAAAAAATATATATATACGAGTATGTTATACTAGTAGTAGAAGCGGCTCTTAAATTTTTACAAAAGAAGTAGAAAGCTTCCGATTTCAAGGCGATCCTAGCGGTGATTAGGGGACGAAATTAGTGATTAAAGTTTTTGAGCTATAAACTAAAAAAAAAAAAATAATAATGATAATAATTTACTAAGCTTTATCTTAGTCTACAAAACTTAACGATACCAAACACTAAACCTTTCTGAAATAATAAACTAAGCTTAGAATGAAAAAAAAAAAAAAAAAGAGTGTAACTGAAAACTAGCGAACACATAGACATTAAATTAGAGATTTTACGCATTTCAGTCAGTTTAATAATATATTAGAAGCCAGAAACTCATAGTGGCGACTAAAATTAATTGAAACAAGTAAGATAAGAAAAAGAACAACTGGCGACCAAGCTTACGATTTAGGTTTACGTCAGATTTTCGTTGCACGATCTTCAATAATCTGTCAAAATTATGGTGAGGGCTCTCTACGACAGGTAAACGTAAAACTTAACTCTAGTTAAATTACTCCACTATTTCACCTACATTTTCAGTTTATGCAGTAATCTGAATATCGGCTTCGCAATTTTTCCACGTGAAATTAAACTTTGCACTGGCAACTAAAATTTGATACCTTAGTTTTGTTTGGTTTTCAAGCGCTCTGTTAGAACTGAAGTGAGAAATACGAAACGTAGAATTTAACTCGAATTAAATTACGCTACTATTTCACTCTTTTTCGGATTAAGTAATGGTAAATAGTGTAAGAATATTTATTTTTCGATTTTTTTTTTTTACGTGAAAATCAGTTTAACTTTAATGCCTAATTCTCTAAACTAGTTTTCAGCGTGAAAATCTTACTGAACTGACATTCAGTTACGTTTTAAGACTTTAATTTTCAAGACACGATGCGGCTAGCTAATATCTATCTGAAAAATTGCTGAATTTGTAAATTTTAGCGGTAAGCATAATAATTATTTTCTAGGTAACTCATTGAGCTGAACAAGTCGTTGAAAGAACACGGCTTAATGACGTTTCGCTGATGGTATGAAAAGGTTCAATAACATTCTTATCAAAAAATTGATCGCAATCAAAGCGCATAATTTATTCTTTTTAAATAGTATTTATTTAATTTCTAAAACATTTTTACCGGTACCGATATTGAATTTTTTTCCAATTAATTTTTTTTTTTTGTGTAGTGTTAAAAAAAAAAAAAAAATAATCAGTTTAAAAAAATTAATTTTAAATGTGAAAAAGAAAAAAAAACGCGTTATTGTGGGGGGAGAGGGCGTTGTTGGAAGAGTGATAAGCCCGGATTACATCGTTCGGCGTGACGACGACGACGACTTTCTCAATTTTTATTCGTTAGACGCCAATACGCACAAAAAAAAAAAAAAAAAATGACGACAATTAATTGGACCAAAAGTGGAAATCGTCGGCGAAATTAAGCCTTAAAAAGAAAACGGCGTTTTCAGTCGATGGAAACGCGCGCAAACGGCTTAAAACGCGCGGATTTTCTCAAAATTTTCAATTAGCGGTTAGATAATTAAAAGAATTGAAAAAAAAAAAAAACTAGAGAATAAAAAATAAATAAATAAACTACTCTTATTTTTTTAAATAAATAAATAAATCAAGAGGAGGCGGAGGGGTGTGTAAAAAAAATGGGTCCTTAATTGAGAGAAGATGTTTAGGGCCTTTTCGTGATTTTTGGCGATGGAAATTTATGTAAAGTAAAATTGACATGCTCGTGGCGCCATTTTGATTGAATTTGCAGTCGACGTAGGTGGTGGGCGCGGCTGGTGCATATACGGAAGGGATGCCTCGCGAAAGTGGGGTGGTGGTGATGGGTGGGGGGGGGGGGAAGAGTGGAGGGGGGTAAGAAAAGAAGAACCAAAAAAAAAAAAATAAGCCTAATTAAATTCTTTAAACGTGATTACCTCTTAAGAAAATTGGATTAATCGCTAAGCAACAAATTGAGCGAAAGTTGACTCCCGCGTCCGCCGCAGCCAGAAATGGCGGGAAAAGTAAGAGGAGAGGGAATAAGAGACCCCCCACCCACCTTACCACCCAACCCCCTCCTCTCAACATAAAAAAAAACACACACACACAATTTTTTCTCCTTCTTTCATGGATATCTCCCATCTATCTATCTATCCATACGAGATTGATTTAATATTAAATTTAATAACGTTCTCCGAAAGAAATTTTTTTTTCTTTCTTATACATGTTCGACCAAATATAATAACTTCCGTTTCCGCTCGTGTCATACGGTTGCTACTGATACGCAGGGTGGGAGTTCGACATTGAAGGGCCTCTAATAACGATTTTTACCAAGATGCGCGCGTTAACGTGCATTTGAGAATGTCTGATGAAATGCTATTAGAATAATTAATAGTTCGCTTTGAAACATTTTTTTAATAGCTAATTTCACGACATTAAATAATAATTATTAAAACAATTACATGTAATAAAAACAAAAAAAAATTAGATACTGTAATTAGGATAACAAAGTTTGATAATACTCCGTACTTTTTTGCATTTTATTTGCGTGTGTGTAAAAAAAAAAGAATCGGCAAATTAATTTCTACCCTATTAATCTACTCGTTAGTTCTAATTAGAAAATGGTTTTAATCATTGGTAAATCTTAATTCTTTACGAGATTTGAGGAACAATTAAGGATTCTTCTACTCGTTTGCGAAACCAAAGATGTTTCTCTATCCCAGAATCTGATTTGAATTTTTGGATTTGCTCTGAATTACTTGCAGCGTTCACTAACTATTAAAAGCATATTAATTAAAGCAAAAAGTTTAACACATATTATAAAATTGGATAACACTTTTTACATTTTGTTTGTGAGTGAAAAAAAAAAGGCAAATTAATTAGACACCATACTGTATGACTTTGTTAACGCTGATCGGACAAATTGTATTTACTAACCTTTTCATTTTTGGTTTAATTTTGGTCAAAATTTGAGAACTCTTCTAAAAAGATAAAATACTGTATTGAAATCAAGTGGACTTTATATTTCATCATTTTTCGTCTGATTTTTCACTTTGCCTCGAAAATTTGTTTTTGCCTTTGATTGCGGTTGAAACAATTTTCATGATTTTTACATTTTAGCACATGCATTGTGCATTTTAGCACAATTATTATTCAAATTTTTAAGATATAATTTTTATTGGCGATTTACTTTCTTTAAACTCGAGTAGCCGCTTAACCACGCTCAAAGTACATGTACAGTATGACAAGATAATAATATAAAGCTCGAAACTAAAAAAAAAATCTAATTGTCAAAATGTTTACATTTGCTCAGTTGATAATTCAATTTTTCAGGTGTCGAAATTTGTGATTTATCAACACTTTGAAAAATTATAGTATTATTATTATTTAAATGAATTTATTTACTAAAATTATCATAAGCCCCAATAGTGTTAACGTGTCCTTGAGAGAGGGAGAGACGAAATCCGAGCCTGAAATCCCTTCCCTCCTATTCTATCTTCTCCCCTCCATCTCTTATCCATTGTTTACGACGAGAACCGAGTAATAATAAAGACATATTTGCAGGTAATTACGTGTTGCTAAGAGTTTGTTCACCAGAGGGCGCTTTTTGTGCCAGCAGTCAACCAGCCCAGCCAGCCCAACAACTTATTAAATCGTTTGCGTTGCGTCGCGTTGACGGTAGGTGACGTTGGCTGCGAGTGGATGGAGATTGAGCTTAATTGAATTACGTCGGAGCAATCAGCTGCCGATTCACCGCTAGAGAGCGCCACGTGCGCCCGCGACGCAACACGCGCGTAAATTGGTTAAGCAAATCGAATTTAATCGACGCCTCGTAATTAAAACCTCCCCCCTCAACACCCGCCCCACTCGGCGCGATTATTATTCTAATCAGCCGCCGGAATATTAATTAAACGAGTCGATGGCCTTTACAATTTTTGGGGGTTTGACGAAGCACTCTGTACAACCGTAGGATACAGGGTGAACGTGCGCGCGCGCGCGTGCAACACAAATCGATAGAATTAAACCCGGCGGCGGTGACATTTGTTTACGAAATCTAATTAACTTTTTTTTTTCTGTTTGTTTATTCGAGTTTGTTTAATTAGACGAGAGTTTTGGTTACGAATTATGTTTAAGGAAATTAAGAATTTAAAATCCCGATTTATCGCTTTTCACGACTTTTGAATTTTTCTGTGGGATTATTTTTTAATATTACTGTACCTATAATTTTTGTTTACGACTTCGTTTTAATCGAGAAGGAAAAAATTAATCTTTGGCTGTAAACAAATTTTTGAAAACGCAAAATAAATCTTGAAAAACACAAAAAAAAATCTTCAAAAACCCAAAGTTCCGAAAAATACTAAAATCTTTAAAAATGGATAACAAAATGCTAATAAATTGCTAGAAATTCCTCACAAACAATAAAAATATAAAACTAAATACCGGTAACGTAAAATAGAATACCATCAAAACTAAAAATTAATTATTATTTTTTTTAATTTATTTTTTTTAGGAAGCTTTCAAATTAAGTTATTAAAAATCTAAAAAATAATAACATCCTAATAATAAATACTGTACATGCAGGCCTAATTGTTTTCATGGATGTAGAATTTTAAAGCACCTGCAGTATCAAATTATTTATTCTCATTTTACGTGATTTCCTACATTTAGAGTAAATAAAATGTGATATAAGATCTAGCGAATGATTTTGTAATTGAATTCATGAAATTTCACGTTTTTCTCGATTAAATTACTCGTAAAACTCAATTTTGTAATGAGATTTCCATAATATATAACATAATAATTATTATTAATTAAATGAAGCGCATTAAATTTTTCTAATATTATCTGATAAGAAAAATCAAACTTTTAAATTTATATTGCTTTATAGCCTACCATGTAATCTTCTGATTTTAGTTAAGATAACATCATTTTAAGTTACCTTTTTTTTTTTTGTGGGTTTATTTAAATTAGTTTTATTTGCAGACGATAATTTTATTAGAAAACATTAATAAATGTCACTAACGTATAAACCGTTATAAAAGCTGTCTTATTATAGCGCATTGGAACGTTTTGAGGCTCTCCTTCCAAAAAAAAAAAATGCAAATCTCAAAACAAATCAATATTCCTACAATCATAACTTGGCGTTAATTGCGTGTATGTTATAAATTAATTAGAACCGCTGAATTCATAAAATTGACAATTTTGGTGAAAAGCCAGATTGGTTATTGCTTTTAAAAGAAAATCCGCCCCTGATTCACAGCGAAATAAATGTCCTCAATATTTGATTTTCTTAATAGGCTTATTTGTTGTTCGTGTCCCGACGAGGCCTTTTGCTTCTCCTCTTTCCATCCTTTTCCCCTCATTCACCTCCCCCATCCCCCCCACTTTCCTTCTCTAACCTTATTAGCAGCTGCATAGGTGGCGCTGATTGGCTTAATTGGTGACTAAACGCGTCCTTTCAATCAACACCAAATCGAATTTGGACCACACAACAATAAAACATTTTTATTTTTAAGGACCCACTTTTAACCCCCCCCCCCCCCCCTCCTCGAGTGCACGACATCAGCCGATAGGTGGCGTTAAATCACCCCTGACAACACCGCGGCGTTACATTTTAACCTGCAAACAACACTGTCGCTATATACCACTTTTTATCATCGTCACGGCTTGGAAAATGCCCTTTGAAGGCTCATTTACATTTTGAGCGTAAAAAAATTAAGCCTTTCGTTTTGTCGCATTATTAAAAATAGGTAGATTAATTTTTAATGTAATACCGTAAATTTGTTAATTAATTTTTTCAAAAGAAATTTTCGATGCAGTTTTTTAAATAATAATAAAAAAAAAACATTATTTTAAATTGATTAGATTTTTAAATGTATTAAACTAAGTAATTAAATTATTTATGTACAATATTATTATGTTTAACCAATAACAAAAATGTATTTAAAAAAATAAAAACAATAACTTCCCTTTCAACTTAAATCAAATTTTTGATAAGTAATGGAATTTGCGTTTTCAATCTTTTCCGTAATCAGCGTGACGTCACGAGAGGATAATTGGCCACCATTTTTTTTCGTTTTTTTCCTGCTTCAATTACGTTTTGGCGTAACGTTTCTTAATAGTCTAAACGTCACCAAATTAATTTTTTTTTTCTCCGTAACCAATTTCCCCAATTCTCCCCATCCCCGTTCGTTTCAGGCTCATCAGTATCGGTAACAGTGGTTGACCCGCTTAAATTGGTCAATTTCCGAGCCATAAACAATGTTTGGTTTGGGATCGCCATATTTTTACTGAACCGAAAATTGCTTCATCGATTACGATCTTTCACCCAACCAAAAATAAATAAAATACGCATATAAAGAAGAAGAAGAAGAAAAAAAAATTGATTCTTTTGCCTTGGATTTAATCGCAATTAATTATCGCCAATTGACCCCTCACCTCTAATGATGCGAAATTGAATTTTAGAGGAGGGTATTGACGTCATAAATCAGCCATCCAATTATCTTGTTTCAATCTTTTTCGTTTTATTTCTTATTAGATACAGAGATTGAGATTAGGAAAGAGAGAGAGAGAGCGAAATATGAGAAGAAGCGAAAAAAGACGCGGCGGAAAAATGGATTTGGTAGCGGAAAAAATGTGATTGAAAGAAAAATATTTTCGGAATAAAAATATGGAAAGCCCAACATGCAAAAATAGTTAATAACAAACTCCAAAAAATAATGGTTTTTTTTTTTCTAAACTCAAAAAAAACCACGATGAACTTATGTATATCACATGCTTATTTTTAGTTTAGTAATACTTTAAATGTTTTATTTTGTTTTTAGATTAGTGAAGCACCGGTACTAGTACTGTATTTAATACGTGACGTTTTCAGTAGTTTAATAAATACAGCTACACTTTAAATTTGTTGGAGCATTTTTTTAAAATCTATTTTTGCGAGTTGGGTTTTCCATAATAAAAATAATTTGTTACAATATATAATTTAAAAAATGAGCGTTACTTTAGTGACGTAATCGAAAGGGATTGGATAGTAAAACATCATTTCCACCTACGATGTCAAGGTCCGTGTCCGTGTCGTCTTCTTCCGGTTCGTCGTCGTCGTCTTCGTCCATGGCCGCGACGGAAGCCGAAGAAGCCGCGCGGTGGTGGGGATGGAACCGGTGGTTGAAATGAGCGGAATGAGTCAGTTCGGAAACGTTTTTCGGGTTCCCTAAATCCAAATGTTTCACTTCCGCGTCCATAAGGTCACTCACGTTTCCGTTGCGGCTCAGCGTCACCGCGGACGCCGACGTCACATTGGCCGCTGCCCCCGTCACTGTCCCTCCGCCAGACGTCTCTTCGTTCTGTTTGCGTAATTGCTTCTTGTGCTTCATCCTCCGGTTCTGGAACCACGTCTTCACCTAATCAGAGGAAACGCTGTTAATTCTACATTTTTACGGCGAAAAGGTTAAAATTTAGCAGAAATTTTGAAAAAATTTACCAAAATAATGTTTAGCAAAGTTTAAAAGAAAAATAATTAACAAAAATTAATATTTGCCAAAACTGACGAATTTTTTTTAAAAGGAAATTATGATTTTTATGTAAATTAAAGAAATCGTTTTTTAGGAACTTTTTAAGAAAATGATGAAAATTTTTTTAAAAGTCTAGAAATTTTTTTTTATTAAGATTCAAAACTTTTAAACATTTAATGCTTTAAAATTATACCGGTATTTGTTTGGGCTACATTTTAATGATAATTTAGAAATTTCTTTAAGAAAATTAAGAATTTGTTATGAGAAATCTTTAGGGAAATTTTGAAATGTTTCAGAGCAAACTTTTTAGGAACAAAATTATGTTCCTCATTTAAAATTAACTTTATTTATCTATTTAAATTGGCTATGCGCTTCAATTAATTCAAATACTGTACCATAATTACCAAAATGTAGGCGTTTGTTTACGCTTTTACTACAATTTAGCTAATTAACTGATGATGATTTCCTATCTTTAAATGACGTTTTTAACTTTCAAGTGATTATTAGGCTACATTAAATAACAATATTTTTTTTGCATTTGAAGTAATGGGATTTATCGTTCGTTTATATTTAATTTAGCCTTATCAACAGTACTTTTTAATTCGTTGCTCATAAAAATCCATTTTGGAAAGTTACGTATAATAAATCATCGCTTATGAGATTCCTTTTATTAACTAATTTTGATGTTCCAATCATTGCTTCATGATGCACTTAACTAACGCTAAATTGCTTTTTGCTGTAATACAAGTTGAAATTGCTTTCGTTTTCATCTAATAAATGAAAAAGCCAATTTTGATAGTGGGCGATCGATCAATCGATGACTAGGCTTTAATAAACTTTAAAATATTACCTAATCTCAACCAATGAAATTAACTTTGAAAGTTGCAGCTAAAAGTTCTTGATTTTTGGAATTTAACCGAAATTTAAAGAAAACTTTATACAAAAAAAAAAAAATGTTAAATGAAACCTGTAGTAAACGGGCCTTGTATGAAAAGGAAACCTTTGTCAAAAAAAACTATAATAATACCGAAAACCTGTAAAAGCAGAAAATATTTTTAAGTATCACACATCCGTTTTATTCAATATTTTTTTTAAAATTGTACCCATTTTCGTTTATTAAAGTAAGAAAACGTAATCTCGGATAAAAGTTTTCGTTTGAAACCCAATAAAGCATAATTTTTTTTTTTTTTTAAATTACTGCATTTCCAAAATGTTCCAAATTGACTCGCATAAAAATTAGGTTGAAAAAAAAAATATGATATCCCCAAATGGTTTTAAAATTGCTTCAAATGCGATTTTAAAGTGAAACATTCTAAAGTAAATAAATAAGTAACAAAAAAAAAAGTGCACATGCACAGTACTACCATATTCCTTGAACTTGTTTAGATACCTTTATTTAGAATTTTTGGTATCATCAACAAAGATTTAACAAATTGATGATAATGTAAAACCAAGACTAAAAACACTTTGGGGGTGACGTAATAGAGTGAGGTGGGTGTGGGGTAAAGGCCTACCTGTGTTTCGGTGAGGGCCAGAGCAGTGGCCAGCTCCACTCGTTCAGGAGTGGACAGGTAGCGTTGGGTCTCGAAGCGTTTTTCTAAACCGTTCAACTGTTGGTCGCTGAACACGGTCCGAGCCTTCCTTCGCCGACAGTGCTTACTGCCGCCCACGCCCTCCCCGTGCACGTGGTGCAGGTGTGCGTGAGGGTGATGAGGCGAGGGGAAAAATCCAGGGAAGTGAAGCCCTAGATTCATATGTAAATCTCAAATTTACAATCGAGACACAATGCAAAATTATATTAGAAAAAAAATGTACATCTGTTGCTTATTTCAATCAAAAATCATCAATTTTAATCTTAATATGATATTAATTTTTACACCTGAACGTGGTATCCTTAAAAAAAGAACACAAAGGAATTTGTACTACGGTAAATCCTTTTAATAATCTAAATATTGAATTGGCACATGGAAAAACTTTACTTTAAAAGCTTTTTTTTAAGATTTAATTATTTTAGTCTGTGTTTAAAATATCCTCTGCAGTATTAGCATCAACACAAGCAATATGCTTACTCACTTTGCTCCTTCTGCATACATGACAGCTTCATCGAGTTCGTCTCATGCTGTATAATACGGTACGTTTTCGAACTTCTTTAAATTTCAATATCCCAGATTTAAAGTTGGTAGACTATAAAATATGGGGTGTGATGCAAGAAAAGATTTGCGAGACAAAAGAGCGAGAGATGGAAGTGAAGATACGCAGGATGCAGGGACAGTTTCGATGAAACTGTGTACTTGTGTTGATCCCTGTGAGGCCGAAGAAGAATATTTTAAATACAAAAAATGACAGAACAATTCTATGTTAAAAAAAAATTAATTAAGTAAAGTTTATCCACGTGTCATTAAAATACAGTATACAGTAAACCAAATACATGATTGTACAGAAAAATTTGAATTATTTTCAATGTACTGTATCGATATTAATTAAATGGTTGCAGTAATAATTAGGTAATTCCGTGTAAACATCTAAATTTTGGAGTTTACTCGATTTTGCATCAAATAGAGCTAAAATTTGTACTTTTAAGAGACTAATAAACGCAGAAAATATCTAATTACTGCACAAACTGTTTACTAATATGCACTCAAAATAGAACTGCAAAGTCAATTACATTTTTAAATCTGAAGTTTTCATCTCCAAATTTTAAGATTCTTCTTTGTACCCCCCACTCCCTCCATCCTCTTGGAACTTAGTAAAAAAGCAATATTAATAATTTTGCTGTAAGTTATAATGCAAAACCAAAAATCTACAACTTTACAAATGTTTGCATCAGTCAATAAAGGGCCTTTATAGTTATCTATAAAATGCACCCTTCAACTCAAAAAGAGAAAATAATGAACTTGACTGTTTATTGCTGAAATTAATGCCTTGGTGATTAAAATTGATGAAAATTCGATGGGAAGAGAAAAAAAATTGTACGTTATAGTTAAATTAAACATGAATTACCTGGTGAAGGCATGAAGAGTGGGTGTTCGAGATGAGATTTGGCGGCGAGCGAAAAGGCATAGGGATGGTGACCTAAGCAGGCGGCGGCAGCAGCTGCGGCTGCGGCGGCGGCGTACGTACCGACGGCGGCGGAAGAAGGAGGTTGAGGTACCCCGCTGCCGTGATGGTGATGATGATAGGCGGCTGCGTCCGCCAGCATTACCGGCGACGAAACCTTAGCCGCGCTCCGGGACACCGAGAAAAACGCCGCTGCGGCCGCCGCGCTGCTGCTGACCGGCGTAATCGGAGACGACGAGGTCAAGGGTGAACTTTTGACGCTGGGTTTCGAGTTCAATAAAATATCGTCGATGAGAAACGACGGTCGATTATGTCTCTGATGATGATGATGTTCGTACGACGGAAAACTCATTTTCGAATATCGAAAATAAATAAACGTAAAATTAATTAATTAACTTTTTCGATATATATTTTTTTTTATCCCGGTTTAAATAAATAAACAAATGATTATTATTTAACGTTTTAAATGCGTTCGAAATGAGGCGCAGTCGGCGTAATAATGGTCCTTAAAAGCATCCGACCGCCGCGGCTATGGCACTCAACAGCGGTTTAGGCCTAACCATTGCGCTCGTAATGGTCGCTTATTAGACGAAACGAGCTGCGATTGGACGCGCCAAACGCCGGCTGACGTCACGCGTCCAATTCGATTATCTCCGCGCTTGAATGGCGCGCAATTTGGTTCGGAGCGAATGGAAGAAATGAATGCGCGAGTGGGTGGCTCTCTCTCTCCATCTCCATCTCTCTGTCTATCTTATTCCGCTCCTGCAGATCGAATACAATCATCATCAATTGTTCCTGCGCTCGTCGTTTGGTGGCGACGTGTCTTCCACACGCGATTATGGTCAACGTTAAATCGTTTGAGCTCATTTAAACGGCTCAGCGAACGTGTCATTTTACGCTTCCGCCGCCGTAAAAGAGAAAGAGAGAAAAAAAAAAAAGAAATTCCGCCGCGGAAAAATATATGACACCGATGACCTTTGTTTCTAAACACGATGGACCTGACATTTGAGTGGCAATTGGCATTTTAGGAGAAAGATATTAAATGTCATTTGGCATTTTTTTTTTCTTTTTTCTATTATTAATTTTCGAATCAGGAAATATTGTTAAATGACGTCGTAACGCGTAAGATGACGTCACGCCAATTGATTTTGAACGTAAATTTTTTTTTCAGTTTTAATTAAACTTTGGTGTATTGCGCTTTTAATGATGTTAATGTCCTTCGTTATTATTTTTAGACTGCGTTTAATAATTATTATTTTAGATTTTTTTGTGTTCTGAAACATTTTAAACACAGAAAAAAAAAAAAAATCGCTGTATCGGTACCGATAATTGCAAATAGTTTTTTCTGGAAAGTTCAGTTTTTTCTACAAAAATGGACAATTTATTTATATTATGAAAAATAACAAATGTTTTTCTGAAACTGAAAATTTGTTTAAAAAATAAATTACAGGTGGTCGATAGGTGCGTTCAAGAAGCTGCGCGGAATGTATAAAAACTGGCCACACTTTTCAGTTTTGATAGTAGGCCAAAAATTATTTTGATATTTTTTTGGCATGGAAATAGTCAAAATTAACATTCACCGTTTTATTTAAGTAGAAAACATTAAAATTATCAGGGGCCATTTTTCCCCCCTTTCCTTCTACAATGCCTGGTTTATAAGAGCTTAGAAAACAATTTTTGAGTTTAATTAACAGTTTTTTTTCGTGATTAGTAATTGATTTTAAAAATCGTTTTTTCGTAGTAGGTTACAGTATGTAAAAAAAATCAGTAAATTTTTAAAAAATATACCGGTAAATAAATCAAAAAAAAAAATATTTTTAATTTTTTTTTTTTTTTTTTTAAGTTTATTAATTTGATCTAATGGAATTTTTCAATACATTTCTATTATTATTCTTTAGTAAAAAGAAGCTATTCAAAATTTGAAATGTCACTTTGCATCATTCAAGTGCGTAACGGTATATCGCATTAAATCAAAGGTCAGTGCATGGAGAATGGGCCTTCACATCTGTTTCTCCCTGCCCACCCCCCTTTTCCCTCTCATCTTCCTAAACCACGATAAAAGGTCCATTTTCCCCTTCACTCCCCCTTCCCCCTCTACTCCGCTCACCTACTCTCGTCCTCTTTTTGTCTTGATTAAATTAAATATTATTTCCGGGAGGTTAAATGTGATTCTAATGAGCTTCGATTGAACGATATTGACACAAAAAGCTTTCGATATTCTATTTGGCGTCCCCCATCAGAGCTTACTTAGCGTTTAAAGATGGCGTCTAAAAGTGCATCCGTCGCAAAATATGACAACGCCTATTTATATTTTCTCTCGGTCTCTCTACGCTTATTATTACATGTAACCCTTAAAAAAATATGTTCCCCAGCCCCCGCATGATTTTTTCTCGGCTACCACCTCCCCGATCTCTCCACTTATCCACCTATTTTTCCCCAACCTTTTACTTCTCTCGTTTCCACGCCATTAAGCGGCCATTTTGGAATCCATTTCCACTCGCTTAATTCGTTAAAAGTCATGGGCGTCATTTAATTAAGTATGAATGCGATGGAGTAGAGCTTTTTAAGTGAGCCAAGTAGGGCTGAATCAGGGACGGATTTCTGGTAAGCTCAATTATATTAGCCACACAAATCTAATAAATCTACTAAAAAAAAAAAAATTTATGAAACTTTTCAGAAAATTTTGTCTTTTAAAATGTAATCAAAAATATTGCTAAAGATAATCAAAAACTGTTTTTTATTTACTTTTTTATTTTTTTTATCTACCGGTGCCGTAATGCATTTTATGATAAAAAAAAAAAAAAAAATTTGAGACAATTTAGGATTTCGAAATTTCGATAATACAGTAATTTTATTATTATCTACCGTAGGAGAAGAAGTAAAATAAGATGAAAGTGCCAAGAAGTAAATTTAAAAAAAAAAAAGTTTTCAAATGCTAAAAAAAATCCTATTAATACCTTTCAATTAACAGACTTTTTCCCATATTTACCATCTTTTAAATGGCATAAAAAGAAATTATTCTTAATAACTGAACATTTATAAAATAAAATATTGATTAAAATTTTAAAAATACATACTAGTATTATTTATACACCTGTAAAATATGGTCACTTTGCGGGCAATTTATGCACCAAATTGTTCCTTTTAGTTTGCTACATAGTTTGCCTGTATACATAAAACTTAATTAAAAAAAAAGAAACCCAAATATTGGATAATTGCCACTTTCAGCCGTTTTGTTAATTTCTTTTACCAGTACTCTTTATTTTTTTTTTTTTAGAAAAAAAAAATTCAATTTTTGACATAATAAAATTCTTAAATAAAATCGAAAAATACAAATATTATTTTCGAACGACCAAAGTGTCATGTTTGAATTTCTTAAATTTAATTTACGGCAATAATTTTCCCTTTGTAAGTTTGAATCCTCAGATTTGTAACTCTATGCAAGGATTTTGTGCCACCAAAATTACATAGCGATTAATGCAATAATTTCAGCATCAAAAAGTGGATGGCCAGGGAATATTTAAATCCGAGCCTGGCTCAGTTTCGTTTCCATCAGTGACGTCACCCACAGCGAATTAGGAGAAGATGGGTTTTTATTATGTAATTAATTGGAAGGCGAGTAAGTACAAGGTGTTGAATTTCATATTTGATATCTTTCCCACCCACTGGTCCCTTCTTCATTTCCCCTGCAGCTCGCAGCGCTGTTTTATGGCCATGTGTTTACATAATGAAATGGTGTCAGATGGATAGGGAGATAGAAAACGAGCCGGGGCAATTATCGCTGCTGCTCCGAGCAAAAGCGCTTTGAAAATCGGATGAAGCATTCAAGATTTAAGGAATGATTATTTCTGTTTTTACAGTACATATAAAGATAAACCCTAGATTTTGCGATCAAAAAAGAAAATAATAAGTATTAAAATCAAATTTTTTTTTATTTCTGTCTTAAATTTATTTACATAATCATAATTATTATAATATTAAGAAGAAATTAAATACAACGCGCATTTAATGCTTAAATTTCAATTGATTAATAAAACTAATTAATAATAAAATCAAATATATAATTTTCATAGCTTTTCCAAAAATTATCCAGGTATATCGGCTGTCATTTCCGGTCCTTATCAATTATTTTTTCTGTTTATCAAAAAAAAAAAAATTATATTTACTACATTAATTAAAAAATAGTATCAAATGCAAACTTACGCTGTACGGATAATTCCCATAGAGACCATTGCTAAGGCCATATCCTTGCAATCCTAGTCCACTACCATACCCCAAACCACTTCCATAGCCCAATCCACTTCCTAATCCATTTCCGTATCCTAATCCACTTCCTATTCCTAATCCACTTCCGATTCCTAATCCATTTCCGTATCCTAATCCACTTCCGATTCCTAATCCACTACCGATTCCCAAACTACTTCCATATCCTAATCCATTTCCGTATCCCAATCCCAAAAGTTGATTGCCGTATAATGAGTTGACTCCATAGTTAAGGCCACCGCCAGCAATGGGGTATCCTCCAAGACCTAAGCCGGACGTTCCCAGACCCAAACCGCTCGTTCCGAGCCCTCCGAGGCCGGAATAGCCGCCCAAACCGGAATAACCGCCGATTCCCAGACCTGAATAGCCGCCTCCGATTCCGCCTAATCCAGCGTAACCTCCGGTGTATTGTGGATAATAGCCCCCGCTGTTTAAGCCACCGTTGAGTCCTCCAAGACCCCCGTAACCCAATCCAGTACTGCTGCCATACAAACCGCCGTTGTACAAGCCTGAATTAGCGTACAAATTGCTACTTCCGGATGCTCCGTTAGCGTAAGATGGACGGTAAAAAGTTGAACTTCCATCTAATTGTCGGGTGTCCAGATTCATAGGCTGATTATCTTTATCCACCGCTCTCGCTGACGTCACTACCGACAATGCAACGATTAACTAGAAATTATAAAGAAAAAAAGAAGTATTATAATGTTATATTATTACTGCGCATGCGTTGGCACTTACGAATTTCAAAGCGATAAGAGACATTTTTCTTTCGATGTTTGCAGATGAAACGAAGAGTGGATTATGTTTGAAAAAATGATTTCGGGGCTTTATTTATATCTTCAAAAAAATGTCCGTCGTTTCATCAAGGACGGATGAAGGGGATATTTTAATTACAAATTCGTCATTTTGTCTTAATTAATTTTTTGGAGAGTTAAGAAATTGTTAATGTTGGGTGTCGGTGTTTTTTTCTTTTTCCTTCTCCAAAATTTTACTTCCGTCAAATCAAAAAAAAATAATAATAATAAATTTCAATTTAGTTTTATTTACTTTTATTCGTTGTGTTGTTTTCTGTGTTTCGATGGAAGAAAAAAAGGGGAAAAAGTGCAATTAAGGGGGGAAAAGCGAGTGAGAAATGGGAGCGGTTTTCCTCGTTCAAACACCGACATTCACCTTCACATACATTTGCTATTTTAACTCGCGTTTTTCCTTATTAAAACATACAATAATTTTAAAAATTATTATTACAAATAGGCCTACGGCAATTGTTTTTGATAAGCAAATATCTGATTATGAAAATTAAAAAATATAAATTATCCACTACGCTTTCGCAAATTAAAATCGTCAGACGTTAAGATAGCTTATGAAAACTTATACGATTCCATGCGAAATTAGGAGAAAAACGAAAACCAAAAAAGAGCTTCTCAAAAACTTATTTAAGTTATATTAATCAAAATATTTCTTTAGATGTGCGCTGGTGTCACGTATATACTGCAAGTAAAATCTTTTACTCACGATATTTGCATGGTATTCAGAGCAGCTTTTTTCACGCGAAAAACTGGCGAAGCAAAAATTCTTTACCATTTTTGTACTGGCAAAAAGTGGATGATTTTGCCTAAATTATGACTAGTAAGTGTGTACAATTACTGAATTTACGTATTTATCGTAACATAATTGCAAACTTTGTCCCGCTTTTAAAAACTAAATGTATTTATTGGAAATTTACACATACCGACCAATTCTGTAATACTAAAAATCATTTTAATAGCTGGTTTAATTTTCCGGTTTTGATATTTTTTAAATTAGCTAAAAATGCGAGCTTGAATACCGGGTTTGATTCCCGGATTTTATTCACGAACAATTTTTTTTTTTGGCTAGAAAAATATTATAGCCTAATACTGTATAAAATTCGCTAAGCTATTTTTTGAAAATTCTATTTCACGATAAAAAAAAATTATAATGTACGAGCAGGCTATATCTAGAGATGATTAATGCCCATTATGATGATAATTACATGTACATCCTGAGTCTCGTTTCATAATGAGTTTTTATGTTTGATGTACACGTTATTGATTGTTAAGGTCAGAGCACATATTAACAAAAACCCACCATGCAACGAATCCCTGAATATTATGTAATATTAAACAACAACAACGCTTACAATAATCTCAAATCACAAAATTCGTAAACAATTTAGAAACTGTTTGGGATAAAAACGAAGAAATTATTTCTTCAAATTAGCTACAAAAATAATTCCATCGAACTAAGTAATTATTAAAACATTTACGTAACAAAAAAAAAAATAAATAAATAAATTAACCTATTACAATTTCAATTTTTTGCTCCAACCAAAAACAAATTATCGTAATAAAGTACATTTTCTAAAGGCAGTTCTTATCGATGTAAACGACGATTTAAAAAGTGGTTAAAGTAGTTAACTCTCCCTCTCAATTTCATACTGTAGTCCAAAAAGATTTATTATTTTCCAGCAATTTCGCCCCAGAGAGTTCGCAATAAGCAACGACGTCGACTCACCTTGAGTTCTCTCGTTCGTTTTAAATTGCTCCATTAAAATAATCTCTCACCAATTTAACGTTTTTCTTTCCTTCCTTCCTCCAGCCAAACGAGCGAACCCCACCCTCCACTTCATTTCTCAATCGGCTCGCAATTGGGAGTCCGGACTTAAAATCCCCCGCTCATGTCGTTCGATTGGAATTTATCCCACAGGTTTCATCAACAACGAACTAAATGTATCAAAATCACAGCTCGTTTATCGCGAAACCCGTCAATTACTATTCCATTACTCAATTTTCTAAGCTTAATCTATTCAATTGAACAAAAATTAATATTGTCTTAAAAAAATGAATAGCGCGGAGTATTAAAATAGATTTGAGTCTTACCATCTCGGTCATTTAACATTGATTTTTTTTATCGAAATCGACTAAGTTGGTGTGGCTGATAGCCTAAAAAAAATGGTCACTGCGATCCCCGAACCACCTGTCACTGTCGCGAAATTTGTTCAACTAATAAAAACACGGGCTGGTTAGCACCTGTATACCCGCTCCGATCGACTATGACGTCACGTCGTCTGCGTTTGACCTGTGACAACATGTCAAAGTTTATGAATAAAAAATATAAACGCTTTTTTTTTTTGGGGTTCATTATTTGTTTTGGTTGAATAATAACATGGAGATCCGGTGTAGGTGCGCGGGGTGGCGCGAAAGTGACGCAACCCTGTTTGCTATGCTTTTATACCTAGTCCCAGCCTCACTTCCGCTTCACCTCATCGATACAGATCAGGAAAAAATATTTTTTTATTTTTTTGCTGCAATGTGTTTTCATAAAAGGTTTTTAATATATTCTATTATTATTATTAATAAATAATAAAAACGGAGTATTACCGGATTTTGTATTTTTATTTTCACCGGAAATGTGGTTTTTATAGATTTTTTCTTTTTTTTTTGCCACCCAACGATTCCCTTCTCCTCTCCCTCTCTTATTTTTTTTGTTGACAAAGGGGTGGGACGTATAAATATTATCTATACGAGTTAATATACACGAATCTCTAATTGAAATCTCGTTGCGTCTATCGCATGTGCGGTGGGTGACAGGAAATCCTCCTTTCACACGTTCAACTTATCGTGTCACGTGCTCTTTCAACCGAAAAAATATTTTCGTCTAAACGATCTTTTCAATGTTTTCATACATTTCCGTCTATCACCTACCCTCATTTGCATCCAGCCGAATAATTTACACATTAATAACATTATTTGAACTAGTTTTTAATTAATATTAATATTTTATTATTTAGTTTTTGTAAATTTTTTTACTAATAATTACATTATAAGCTGAGGCTCCCATTTATGCAGGGGATGGATTAAATTCTACGGTAGTTGTTTATACGGTATAAGGTTTTTGTGTACAAATTTGTGTTTGAATTTTCATTTATTAAGCTGGAAATGTGTGGAGTTTTGAATAAAATAGTGCAGGTCATGACAATAAAATTTTGCCAAAGAGAGCTTGGGGAGTCAGATGGAAATCTTGGGAGTAAGCCAGGCCACAGACTATAATAGAGCACGGCAGCCAGCGCAACTAAGATAAAGGCAATTTTATAAACTTTTGACTTTTTTGGCCTCTTGAAATACTTTTTAGGTAGGCTTTTTCTAATGTATTTTTTTTTTTTTTTTTTTTTTTTGGGACTATTAACTATTAAAAAGAATTTTTTCGGAAGTTAAAGTTTATCAGTCTTTATCGAGAACATTTGAAAGGCAAAAGTCGCTAAGCGCAATGTTATCGCTACATGGTTTAAGCTCTTTTGCCCCTGAACTTGCTGAATAAAGTTGGTTTTGCTTTGTGCTTTTTTAGATTTTATATGCATTGGGAAAGTTATTACCGTAATGTAAATTTTTTGCTAATTACAACTTTAAGTACCTGAAAAATTAAAAATACGAAATCAAAAATTTTAAATGAAATGTTACGCACCTTGAGTATTCAAATGTTTATTTGAAAATTTTAAAACTAAGCAGCATGGAAATAATAACCAAAACGAGTAAGAAAACATTTTCAATAATGTAAAAATTGGCTATTTAATGCGCACAACATTAAATTACAAAAATGATGGATTAATAATTTATTACTTCCAATGTACAAATAATGTTTATAAAAAATGTTACATTAAATTGTCTTTAGTATTTCATAATTATCATATTTTTTATTGGCGTTCTACTGACACTTTATAAAACAAATTATCACCTTTGGTAATGGTTTTAATACGAGAGTAATCAACGAGTTCTACAAGATAAAACGTATACGGACTTTGATTATTCAAACGACTAGTAGCAATTAAATCATTTGTAATATCGTCTTGATTAAAGATAGTGAATGTGAATTTAAAGTCTCCTCCTTTCGGAACGGTCCATTCGTAACTTCTCAAAAAAACTATCCAAGCAAATAATTTCTGCGTTTTAGAATTAAATTTAAAGATGGTTTGCATCTTAAAGCCCTTGTGATAAGTGAGGAAACTAGGGCTCATGTCGAAATTAATTCCTACTCGTTCCATCTTTGCTGTAAAATTTGGAACTACCCATAACAGTTGCCCATTGTCCGAAATGGCGTGATTCGAACGAATCAATGGTTCCACGTGAACTTCCAATTTCAGTCTGTTAGTTATATTTGAGCTCAATCTTTTTAGTTCAGTTTGTGTGAACATGAAACTTTTATCTTCATAAGGATTGGCGTTTACTAAATTTCCCTCATTGGAATAGCTGAAAGACCGAATTACTTCTCGCTCCTGATTATTACTATCATCTTTCAAAATGAAAGTAATTAAAGGAAAATGGAAGCAATGCTTAGGTTTGGACAATAAGTTTAAGTTGATGTTTTTTTTGGTTTGTGCGATTTTTATCCGAACGGAGCAAGAATAAGCTTCCACTAGAAATTCTTCACTTTCTTCGTCAAGTAAATTGTTGTTTAATTTTCTTTCAATGTCTTTAATAATCCACGTGTAAACCAGCGATTGGTAAAATTTTTCGTCAGCCATTGACTCTAATAAAAAAATTAAAATTAATAATTAGGGTTTGCAAATATTTGGAATGGTTATAAATTTAAAAACTTGAATGTTTAAATTCTACTATTAAAATATTTAAAAAAAAAAAATTACCTGAATTCCTTGCAAATGCAGAATTTTTTTAAAATCGGCAAAGGTCTTTTCTCTGTCGATGATTGTGTTATTAATATTCCAAACTTGATTTTTGAAATCTTTTTCCTTGCTTTGAAATTCATCTGCGTAGGATTGAACTACTTTTGTATAATTATTGATTTCGAGTTCTACTTCGTCTTTTATCTTATTTGTATCAATTTTCACAGACTCTAGACTCTTTTCTATTACAATTATTTTTTTATCTGTTAAAGATAATTTATCCGATACTGTCTGCAATTCTTTATAAAATTGGACGTTGTTTTCTGTCAGATTTATCAATTCATTTATATAATCATTTTTCGTAGCGGTTATTTCTTTAGTCATCCATAATTTCAAATTTTTAAAATCTTCAGCCAACGCATTCATCGACGTCTTAAAATAAAATAGAGAATTTTAGTAAGCTAGAATCAAAAAAAAAAAAAAAAAAATTATAGCCTAATTATTACTGTCATTGATGTTGGGCAATCGCACACAAACGGATGTTCACTGTCATCACCTATAAAAAAAGCACATTGAATAACTACTGATTTATTCTTATTTTTGTGCGAGGTTTCAGTTGTGCAAGGTTGGATTTAATATTTTTTTTCGTTTTCCGTGTAAAAACAATAATATTAACCGAGTAACATATCGCACACCCGCAACAAAAGAGGCACAACTCTAATAGCTTCGTTTTGCAGAAAGGTGACAAAGAAATAGGTCGTAATTAATTTTTAATCAGGTTATTGAAAAATTAGGTATTTTGAGTTGTGCCTCTTTTGTTGCGGGTGTGCGATATCGTCGGATTTTGTCATTATTATTAAATAAAAATTTTAAAATTTAGATAAAAAAAAAAGGGAATAATGTAAAACAATACTTTACGTACCTTTGATTTTTAGAGATTTATTTAACAAAACGCCTATTATAACAATAGCCAAAAATGAATTATAAAACATCTTCAGTGATAAAGTAATAGACTTTTATTAAACTAATTTTATTAAATCTGCCTAGGGCAATAAATTTCAAAAGAAATGCACATCGAGCAGATTCAATCGCGAGTTCAATATTATTCTTAAAGTTTGGTTTATTTATACGGTTAAAACGTTAGGGTAGTAATTTAATGCTGAAGTATTAAATTTATTAAAATTAATGAAAGCATCGGATTGGATAAACCAACAAGGAACAAATTAGAAGAATATTTTTTCAAATATTATTGATACTTTATATTTATCAGATAAGAATTTACAAGATAGATTTACATACCGTAATTACGAGTAAAAGCGCATGTGAAAAAGTTTAAAACAAAAATGGCTACATTATTTTCGCCTTAATAACATTTTATTTAAATTGCTTGTTAAAATATTACCTCTTGCTTTTTTTTATATATATATCGGGTGGCGCTAAAAAAGTGGGACCCCTCTTGAAAACTTACAATATAACCAAATTATGTTTTTGGCGAATTTAAAATTGTAAAATTTTCTTTACTTCCTAGCTAAACCTTTGACGTC
>JAQGAZ010000704.1:0-48804 GCA_034692225.1 Polydesmus complanatus
TTTTGCGAATTCAGCGCCCCTAAATGTTGGCGCCCGGGGCCTGCGCCCCCTTCGCCCCCCCCTTAGCACGGCCCTGAATAAAACGACGATGATTACATTTTTTTTTTATCTGTCGTTTTAATCAAATTGATGTTTTCAAAATTATTGCTAACGAAATTCAGTTTAAATTTTTTTTTTTAATACTGTAATAGTAAAGTAGTGTAATTGAATTGTTCTATAAATTTCGGTTTTTTTTTTTTTGAGAAATAATAAGGAAATTGTTTAATTTATTTTTTCTATAATACCGAAATTCGTGCTTTCTAGCGATAAAATTTTAATAATCAAATCTTTAAATTACACAACGTGAACAAACTTTTTGAAGGTGTTTGACGTTTTTCGTTTTAGAGTTTTGAAATTAATTAAATATACACCGTACATATAAAATTCTGTAATTAAATAATAGTTAATATCATAATTTTAGAGAAAGAAAAAAAATATCAGTTTAACGAAATTATTTTTATTTTTAAAGCAGAATAATATTTTTTATATTCCAGAAATTGGTGCTTTCAAACGATAAAACTGAAAATAATTATGAACTTTTGATGGTGTTTGACAGTATAGTTTTGATATTAATTAACTATAAGTTTACCGGGTACATAGGAATTTTATAAATAAATAAAAACTAAATTTTATGTTAATTGGGTGCATTAATAAACAAACAAAAAAAGATTGGGTATAGGCATAGCTTTATCTGCAATTTCATTTTTAACGAGCATTTTATTTGATCGAAATTTTAATTCATTTTTGATGATTTAATAGGTTAACTGAAGTGAAGTTGATTGTGGATCGGGAATGGCCCTCTCCCAACCTGGAGATCATCTTTGGTCTTCCAACGGGAGTGTTGGAGCGTCAACCACTAGTAGCCAGGTAAATCAAAAAAAAAAAAAATTATGCGTGCTCATTAGAATTTTTCGATTAAAAGTCAAGGAGACGTAAAATGTTGGTGAATATTTTGCATCTTGCTATGCGGAAACTAATCGCTCGTATTTTATCGAAAAAGAGTGCGAGAGCGAGATGGAAAAAAAAAAATTTGTTTTTAGTTATGCGGATGTGATCTATCTAAGGTTTTAATTACCAAAGGTAAAACGATTCGGTTCGGATATGGGAGGACAATCGTCAATTGTCTCACGCTCACGTTGCTGTCGAGAAGAGACCGACCGATAAAAGACAATCGAGGAGAGGAATCGACCGTGTGTGTTGTGTGTGGCTAAACCCTTTGCATTCCATTTTTTTTTTAAAAGCACTATTACGAGAGATATAATCTCGACTTGTTTACAGATTGAGGACTAGATTTTGTTGTAAGGAATCGTAAATATTGTCTTTTGGGTTGCGCGTTTCCTATATTAAATTTATGACGTTTTTGTTTCTCTTATTATCGGTTCAAGTCGGATTCAACAACAATACGTGTCAGTTTTAATGAACAAGATTTATTTATCTATTTCTTATTGTTATTACTGTATTATTTTTATATATACGGTATATATATATTTTTTTCTTTAAAAAAAAAAAAAGAGAGATTGACGTTCTCCTTTTTATATCGATCCTCAGTTGAGTTAATCAGGTTTGTTATCATATTTGAAGCTAACGTAGTATCGTAGGGGGAGAAGAGGTGAGACTGGGGGAAAAAAAAATATAGTAACTGCTAAACTCGTATATGATCGATATTAAGGAGCACAAGTGCTGTAGTGTTGAACAATTATTTGCTAAGTGACTTGTACAGTATTGACATTGAAATAGCATTGACTCGGTTTATGCGATAAACCTGATTTCTTCATCGACACTTAACAAAAATTATTTTTTTTAAAACGGAACAAGTTGTTTTTTTTTTTTTTTTGTTTTCGTTGCTACCCAGTAATCTAGTTTCATTTAATTTTCGTTTCGCGACGATCACTATTTGTTAAAACGGCGTGATTTTAATTTACCAGTAAGTTATATTGTTTCTACCTAAAAAGAGAGTAAAGCAGGCTAATTACATGGGGTCACGCTTTATTTTCAAAACAAATTCGTTTAAGCTTTGATCTTTGATTTTGAAGGAGATTTATTCTTGGGGGTATACTTAATTTCGCTTAATGAAATTCTTAGGTTGAAACTACCCGTACAGTATAATATGGGCACTCTGCCGCCTTCACCAATCATTTCGATTATTATTTCGAATGCGCTGAAAATGTAACAGTATCTCTGATAATACGATGTACACATTATATTTACTTCATTTGAGCTCTTGCGTTATTGAGATGCTGATTTTTAATTTTTTAATTGTTGGAAATTAACTTAAGGATTGGTGGAGAGCCTAATAGAAATTTAAATTTAATGCAAAATTGTAAATTTAAGGTAGTTTAAATGTGCTGTAAAAATCGTAAACACTCGAAAAAACGTTCCCCAAACAAAATTAAAATACTGTAGTTAAATTCTAAAAAAAAAAAAATTATAATTTATTTGAACTTGTATTATTTTGGTATACAGTAGTGTTTTCTTTTTATATATTTAAAGGAAGCATCGTTGCGAATAAATCGAGCCCTGAAGGTGATTTACAAAATTTGGTGTTAAAATTGAAACCAATATTTTTTTTTATTTATATACCGTACGAATGTTACAGTGTATTATAATAATTGGTAAAAGGGGGTAAGAAAAATTATTTTTAATATAATATTACTGTGTGTGTAATTGGTGTTACCTTGTACCAATTATGGGCTCCTTTTTCTCTACAAAGACGCATGTGGAACAGTGTTCCACTTTAGCCGCCAATTTTTATAGCCTGCGTCATTCACTTCCATCACTCGCACGTTGATTGCTGTTGATAAAATTTATATTACTACACTCTAAGCGTAATAATAAAAGCGCGGGTAATTAAAATATTAGGAGGTGAAAATCACTCGGTGTGTGTGTGTGTGCTATACTGGAGCAGTAAATTACGAGCAATGTAATTGTAGGTTAAGATTTTCTTTCCGTGTTCGTACAGCGTAAGAATTATTATTATGATTTTTTTTATTTTTGTGGTTTAAGATTGGACATGTCTGTGAAGGTTATAGAACTTCACGGTTACATGAGAATTGTTTTGCTTTTTCTAATTGACAAATTGTCATTTGGATGCGCGCCATCCATCGGGTGACATTGTAACAAAATACAGTGTACTGTATAATATATATATATATATTTTTTTGTTCTTGGGTGAACGTTATGGAATGCAAATGTAGAGGAATAATAATACAGTAAAGGCGAAAAATGCCTTATTTTAATCAGGAAAGTGGCGATTTAGTGGATAGCAATGCTAATTCTACGCTGGAGGTTGCACCGAATTATTTTATTAAAAATTTTATTCCGATGTCCGGGATGTCGTCGTTGTTATTCATATTGGACGAATTTTGCTTAATTTATAAAAATTATTCTAATGTAGTGTATCGAAAATAACATCACGGTTGAAGGTTATTGGTTGCTAGTCGGGGGTTCAAACTCTACAGGAAGTTATTTGGAAAGTTAAAACGTCAACACACGATTGAAAATGACGTATTTTAATATTGCTACAAATTTTGATACTTTTAAGTAAATAAAAAGCGAACGTATAATGACGAGCAATATCGGTTTGCAAATAGCAATGAATTAAATTTAATATAATATTTTGTAAGAAAATAACGTTGCTTTTTTTTAAAAAAAAATTTCAAAGAAATTATTTTTTTTTGCTACGAGTAACTTTTTATTATTGTAATGCACTTAGTAAATTTTTCGTTGAAAGTACATAAAGCAATTTAAATACAGTAATATTATAGGGTAATTCCGGCATGGGAATTTTTTTTTTTTTTTTTGGATAAGATTTATGGAAAATAAATAAACAATTTTGTTCAACAACAACTTCAAAATAAGATTTAGTACCAGTATATTCACTGTATTGAATAATTCATTTCTCTTAGTTAATTTTATTATTTTTTTTTAAAAAAAAAAAGTTATCAGTTTTTTTGGGTTATTTTCACTTTTGAAGAGTTTTGAAGTTTTCATTTTAACTAATAAATCGCTTATCTCACTGAAGTTTTTTTATACTGATTACATGTAATAGTTGTTTTTTTTTATTTATTATTATTTTAAAGTAGTTTAGCACTTGTTGTAATGTTTTGAAGTGGCGAGAGAAAAAACATAGGAGGCTAAAATTAATGTAGGGCAATACCGATAATGCACGGTATTAATTTAATAACTTAGTGTGACAATCAAATATAATATATAACTTTTTTTTCATGCTTCCGGTTTTTCTATTCCTTTATTATACAGTACAGTCTTCGACCATAAGTACAGTACAGCAATATACAAAATGTAAAAGTGCAGTATTTAATATTATTATTCTCTTCTTCATTGCGTCATCCTGAAATGTGTTTTCTCACGCGAATTTGAAATGCGATCCGTTCTCAATTTCCTCTTCTTATTTTTTTTTTTTTCTGTTGTTGTTGCCTAAACATCAAAACACCATGTTTAAAAGGGTGGTTGAAAAAAAAAAAAATGTTCGCGACGATGTTGCGTCATTTTTGTTGTTTATATTATTGTCGAATTAAATGTTTCGAATTCGACAGTGTTGTAAATTCTTAATTTCTATTGTTGGGGTATTGTATATTATTTGGCGAATCGTAAATGGCGTGTAATGCGTTGCCGGAGAAACTTTTTTTTTTCTCCCCTATTTTAATACGGATTTTCAACATCTAATCATTTTAAATTTTCTTTAAATTAAGCTTTTGTGCGTTACTTTTTTTTTCATTTTTCCCCAGGATTCTGCAGTTTTTTTCTTCTTTTTTTGGTCATACTTTTATCAACGTAGTTTTTCATTATTATTATTATTATTATCTGGAATGAGAGAGAGAGAGAGAGAGATAATAATTTTCGACGTGGTAGAATACGTTAAATTAAACTCGGAGGTGCGGGCCAAATGTTTAACGTGGGAAATGTAAAACATCGAAATGAAGAAATTCACGTAAAATTTGACGTCGATGCCAAAATTTCCTAACTTTTTACTACCAGTTCGGCGCCTCCTCTCTCCATCCACTCTTCCGGAAGCGAGGCGGAGGAATGCGGCATGTACGGAGGCAGCCAGCACACGATTAATATTCTTTGACAATATTTTTACCGCCAATTTGAGATACGAAAAAAAAAATTATTTTTTTTTTGTTGTTGCGGTACGTGAATCTTCAATTTGACGCCATCTTTTAACGACGTTCTACCGCGGTTCACCTATACACAGTGTTATGAATCGATTGACCTTACAAATAGAATTGGCGCCATATAAGCTCGTTAACTATACGCCCACGTTTTAATTAGCATTTTAATTTTTTTAAATTGAGATAATAATCTTATATCATAAAAATAAGTACCGTACTTCACAGTTGGCTTATAACTAGGCTACTTTAATAATTATAACGAAGTTGCAGAGAGAGAGGCTTGTTCGTTGTACCGCGAAGTTATTTAAGGGGAGTAAATTTGGTAAAATAAATTCTAAAAATTATTGATAAGGGATTTTCCCAAGTTTCATAAATCAAACTACATTGAAAAATAAAGTATAAAACAGTAGCCTATATATTTTTTTCGATATTGTTTTACATTTAATTTCAGGTGGGCAAAAGTTTTTCATAACGTTCCGCTTAGTTTTTTAGCGCTGCGATTTTTGTGTAAGCTAAGACTTAAAGCATTGTCTATCGTAGGGGACAATTTGACATATAGTCCAGTCATGAATAACCTCAATTTTTTTTTTTTATTATTATTCTTCTTCTTACGAAGGTCGAGTCACGCCCTTGGTGGACATTCCGCACATTTTTTTACCGCTGAAAAGTTGATTACATTTTTTTTTTGAATTATAAAAAAAAAAAAGTTGGAGAAAGAGGAGGGTAAATGAAGGTAGCGAGTGATTTATCTGACATGAAGTAGTATTTTTTTTTATTATTATTATTATTTATTTTTTTGGCAATTCAGAGTAAACGAACAACACATAAACATTAAAACGTTGTGAAATACCGTACAATGTAAGTTGGAGAGGCGTGTATTTTTACTCGGTCAACAAATCGGATTCTCGATTATTGCGTCGAGTAAACGTTATCTCGTCGCTGGTAAATTCACTTCAAAGCTCAATTTTTGTCCCTAAAAAAAAATAATGTTTATTATTTATTTATTTTTTTGAGTTATTGTTTGAAGTGTTGTCTAGTTGAAATGCAGACCTAGTTCTATTATGTAATTATCGTACGCCATTCATGATTTTCGCAGCTGATAATAATAGTTAAATAATTATTTTATTTTTTTCCGCTTATTATCTCATTAGCTCTAGGAGATTATTAATATCTGATTTTAAGTGTGGAAATGCTTTTATTACATTTTTTTTTTCTTACTCTCTCTCTTGCTTCAACTGTTGCTAATTATTTAGCAGCGGATAATAATCGTGCATTTTTAATGAGCAGTCAACGTCGGCAATATAATTGCTGCAGCTTCATCTAGTTACCTGTTTGTCTTAATATAATTTTGACGTGAATACTAAGCTTATGTTGGTTTCTGGGGTTTAAAGTGGTTTCACCTTAAAATCAATTTGACAGTATTTTGGAGATTTGCTGAATGTGGAAACTCTCGATTGACTATAATATTATAGTAAAATCGAAGTCGAGAATTATTGTGCTTTATTTATCTCATTTCTTGAAGGCGTTATATCAGCTCAGTTGGACATTGTAATAAGCTTAGATGGTTCGCAATTGAAGAAGAAGAACTTATAAATATTTTCACGGTTTGGCTATCTGAATATAATATTTATCTTTTCTTTTTTTATTATTTTAATAGCGTTGAAAGATGGTTTTAGGCGAAAATGATACGAAAGGGAAATAGAATTGACCGCGCGCAATAAAATATCTATTTGAAAGAGAAAAAAAATTACAACTTGAAATTATTTGCGCTATCTACAGTCTCAAAATATATATATATATATGCCAGTACAGTATAATGTTTTTCTAATGTTTTTTTGCTTAATTAATCAGCGTATCTACTAAGACAGGTATTTCGGTTACACCTGAGCACAGATCCAATTATTGTAACATGCACCGTGTAATGTACGAAGAGGAAGACTTGAAATGAGGATCGTTTATCACGGGTTCTCGCCTGGTTAGTAGTTAGCATCGCTTCACTCCGCTTAAAGTTAAACGAATGAGTTCAAAATACTCAACAACTCCTCAGCGGCATATCTCTAATATTGTATATTTACATAACTATTTGTCTTCCGAGTAGAGCGCGCAATTGCGAGCGTGCGCAGGGTGTTTATTTACGTATTAAAACTCCCGTAATAAAGGGCGACACATGATAAGACGCAGGTGCTAGAGCCACCATGAATCCTCATTTTTACTCGGAACTCTCTTAAAACGTGGTGGTGGAAGAAAAGTTCACGCTGCGACGGCACTGTTAACCGATGATGTATTTATTTATAGTTTCAACAAAATGGAGTCTCCAAGTCTATGAAGATGAGACTCTTGTTCTTTTTGCTGTTTGCGTGTTTCCAATTCGAAGAAAAAAAAAAAAAAATTTGTGGGAAAAAGTTTTTTTTTTTTTTGTTTTCGTTTTGAATAAATGTAGGATTTGTTTATTATACTTTTTTTTTTTTTTTTTGCAAAATGGTTTTTTTTTTGTGGAAAACTTGCATCTTTTAAGAAAGCGCATTTTATTGGTTTTAATCTAAAGAGAGAAAAAGCCCAGAAGTGCTTATAATCAACTTTTTAGGAAAGTAAAATAAATCTGTTTTTCAAGGAAATTTGGTTGTTTATGAAATTTTGCGCCAGCATTTTATAATAATTTTGTTCTTGTTCCGTTAACGCTGTTTACATTGTCTCGTAAGCACATTTCCAAAACTGTGTGCGCGCAAGGTGTATCAAAAATTATACATTTTGAAAATGTTTTTAATTGATAGATGATATTAATTTTATTAAAAATATTTTTTATTATTATAGCGCATTTTAAGAACAACGTTAGTCTCATTTAATTGTAGGACAATAAAGATGTTGCAAGTTGATGATTTGAGAATTATATTGTTAGTTAAGAATGAATAATCGATGAATCAGCTGTTTTTATTATGAGAAAAAATATTTCAAGCACTTATTAGAGGTTAACGGGTAATTAATATTAGAAGTGGGGAGAAAGGAAACCACATTTTTCAAAGAAACCTCGATGCAATTGTTTAAAATTCTCAGTTGAACGAATACAGTATAATCAAACAGCATTCTCACCAATTAGAAATACAGTACATACACATTGTAGTCAGTACAGCGAAATTTTCCTAAATAACTCACCGAAACTGCATTTCTGACTGAATTTCAGCGACGATATTAAATAAATTTATAAATGAACGATGAATTTTTCGGATAAATTTTACATTTACCTGAACTTCGTGAAAAACAACACCCTAGAGTAGAGTTGTTTTTTTTTTCAAAAAAACGTATTTCAAAATATTACCGGTGAGCAACTTCGTTTAAGAAATGCTTCGTCACTTAAAATTAAAATAAATGATTATTTATCCGAGAAAGAGAGATGAATTCAAGTGGAAAGTTGTCTCATCAGTGGGAGTGAAGAGTACTTCCCGAATGATTTATTTTTTTGTAAATACAGTACAAAGTTGTTAAAACGAGAAAAATATACATCGAAGAACCTTTTAAAAAAAAAATAATAAAATAAAATAATGAAACGCTCGATTCCCTATGGCACTTGACACGCTGTTGGATATTTCATTCAACTAATCATTATCAATTCAGATTATAATTTTTTTTTCCCTTTCTATTTTAAATTTCTCTTAATTAGCTTAATTAATTAATGAGTACGCATTAGACTCTTGGGTTTCCAAAACGGTGAGAACCAAGTAATTAAATTAAAATTGACGCTGTTAATTTGTGGCGTTGATAAGAGGGAGGGGGGGGGGGGGTCGTGAGGTGGGTGGGTTGGCCCGGAAGTGAATGTTTTCTCACGTAGGAGGTGTATCATCTCGTGTCCTAAAACACAACGCATTAGGGTACAGTATAATAAGAGTACGATCGGTTGGCATAGTGTGTTGACGGGATGACGCCCTATACGCATGTCGACCGTGGACGAAGAATTGTAATTAAACGTCGAGGTCATTTCATAACTGTTCGCACGCAGGCAGGCACTGATTTAATAAATAAAAGCAAGTTTGATATTGTGTCACAAATAATAACGATTGTAGAGTAGATAAGTTATTTAATAGGAATGGAATTGAGCGTTCCTCAAGCGGTTCGGACTCTACGCTTGATTCAGCATTTTTAGCGATTATTATCCCAGATCATCGTTCAAGAGGCTATTAATGTGTGTTCTTCGGTCATTTCATCCGCAGTTATTGTTTGTTTAGTTTTTTTTTATTTTTATTTTTTTTGTTGATGGGTTGTTGATAGTAGCAGGCTACTTTAATAGAACCGGAAGCGAGCGATTAAGCATTAACCGTTATTCGAGCCTTCTGGCGTGTATTCTAGTGGTGGACGTAATTATATAAATGGAGATTTTTTTTTGTTGTTGTTAAACCGGTTTGTTTTTTTTTTTATTTGTTTTTTTTTCTATTTCGAGATAAATTACATTGTCTAGCGTAACGTAAAAAAAAAAAAAAAAAAATGCGAGGCATTGTTTACATCCGAGATTTTTTTTTTTCTTGTTGTTGGGGGTAATAAGCGAGAACGAATAGCCTACGGTGAAATTTACTGTTTACTCGTTGTATCGAGTTTTTTTTTTTTGTTTTAAATTCTATTTTTAGGGTTAATAATTTAGCACTAAAATAAGACGTTAGATTTTTTTCCCCCCGTATTTTAAATAAAGTTAGAACTTGACTGTAAGATTTTTTTTTTTTTTTTGTGACTAGAATAGTTTTGATAGGTAATCAAAAATTGATATGATTTATTTAAAAAGAAATGGTAAAATAATTATTATAAAAATATATTTATAATTTATTAGAAGGAGTAGGTAGAAATGATAAAGCGTTAATTTTTGATGCTTATTCTAGAATAAGAATTATTATAGAGGATTAAAATTTTGTTGTTTAATTCTAGATGTTAAAGGGTCAACTTATTAAAATACCACCCTTGCATCCATCATGTTAATTTTGTTTTTTTTTGTATAATGCAGGCGCACTATCATTGAACGACTGACATTTTCGCATAATTGTGTAGTACGAGCTTTATGAAAATACTGTACTGTCAAACATTGCATGTTGAATAGTTGCAGTTTATTGAAAACAAAATGCATAAGATTGACTTTTTTAATAGAAATGTTTTGAAAATAGAAATTAATAAGTTTTTTTTTCAATAAACATGTCTAATATAAAGTGAAGTATTTGAAGTTTACTTATAATTACTTATTAATGCAGTGAAACCTCTTTTTCAAGACCAGCGTTGCGACCGACTAAAAATCGGTTTCAAATGGAGGTGGTCTTCAAATAGAAATTATTTTTTTTTGCTATTAAAATTGTAATTTTTTGACTAGCAATTTTTTTTTGCCTAGAATTTTATTACTAGAAATTGTAATCAAGCACAGTATTAGAAATTTATCTACTGTATTCAACCACACTCTAATATGCTACTGCGCTGTGGTCTTGAAAATTATAGAGACCTCCAATCCCTCCATTGAAAATGGGTGGTTTTAGAATATAGGTGGTCCACTATTAGAGGTGCATTAACATGGGACGTATTTGGGATGGTCTTCAATTGGAGGTTACTATATGATTTAAATTTGGTAATAATTATTCAACGAATGTTTGACTTTTTCAATCAATTTTTCAAAACAGATTTCACCGGTATTTTTGGTTACGGTATGTTTTTTATTTTTTTATATATAATTTATTTCTTAATATAACTTTTTGAATGTACATGTATTTCCATATACGTAACATAATATTTATTTTTTTGATTTCCGCAAGAAATATTTTCGTACGTTTCGAAGTATAATTTTTGCGTAATTTGTTCAACCTCCTTAAACGCGAGTTTTTTTTTTTTTTTTGATTGGAAATTGCGTTTTAGAACGGTAATCGAATTAAACGGTGGGGAGGGGGGAGGGTATTTTTTTTTTTTTTTTGAATTTTTACGTGTATTTGAAAAGTGTTGTGGGTGGTTGAGCGTCATCCGTTGCCAAAACAGTAGCCAGATCAGAAAGATGAGAAGGGAAGAGAATACGAGATGGATGGCTGGAGAGCGAGAGTGAGATGATGAAGGAAGGCAAAAAAAAAAAGCGATTGAATTACTCCGCTTGTGATGAGTCATGACTCTCGTCCAGAGGCCGCCCTTTTAATTAATCTAATAAATATGCGAAAATGAACGTATGATATAAGAGTGTGCGCGATACACATGTGGTGGTGTAACATGGATGAGCGTGATCGGAGCGAGGGAGGGAGGGATTCAGGGCTGGTTGCTCGGTTGGCACTGTATTGTTACATCGAGAGTGGAAAATAAGCGTCGATTACGTCATGGCGGCGGCGGCGATGGCAGCCGAGCGTGACGTCACGTAAATCGTAAGAAGGAAGTAGAGTCTGGGTTGGGTAGGTGCGCGCACTGGAGTTGCCCGTCGTCTCGCAGCCCTTGTTGGTACAGTTGGGGGGAGGGGTAGGACGTGTGGGCGAAATCATACAAAAAAGATGAATAAGGTGCGAGATATAGTAGGGAGCGCCACTTGACATTTGAAGACGTTCGTTCCCGTACTCAGCCAGCGTCACGATCATCATCGTGATAATAATGATGGCAACGGTGGTGCATGTGCATAGTGGACGCTTGCCAAATTATTTCGTTCTACGTTTTTATGCGTTTCAGGTTTATTTTTAAGAGGTTTACCATCTATGATATTTACTAGTTTGAAGAGAAATTACTAGGAGAGTGATAGAATGTAGAGAGAGGGAGTTGTGAGGGGGTTGAGTGGGGCTTTTTTTTTTCTATCTAGTATCTATTGTAAAAGATATTTATTAGGAGGGGAAATGATTTTTTAAATGGCGGTTTGGCATAATTCTATTTTTAGCACGAACGGTACTGCTATAATTGATTGATTGATTGCGTAATTTTTTAAGTGTTTTATTTTTCTTCTCCTGGCTGTACTAATGCCTGCTCTATCTACTTTGGATGCTTCGTGGTTTGGTATACACACGTAACGCACCGCGAGTCGAGTCGTAAGGCCAACAAACGCCGCATTAGTATTCATGACACATCAACCTGAACTCTGAATGACAATCAAGTTGAACGAACAAAATCTACATGTATACCTTTCCAAGTTAACCCTAATCGCGTTTAAGATGAAAAAATTTTTTTTTTTTATTTTTTATTACGGTATGTTGTACGTAATAGCACCAACGGGTCACTACTGCAACACAAACCAGTTCTAATTATTGCTTAAGGTTATAATACTCGTGCTAGTTCAATTTATTATTTCGGAGTGCTTTTTAGTTTTAAACATCTACAACAAACTTTCTTGTTTTTTTTTTATTTGAATTTATTTACTACGAGTATATTTGAATTATTTTCAAGTTGTTGTTTTTTGTGGATTTTATTATTGATTTGGGGAGGGGTGGGGGGGAATATCTATTTTTAGATTTTAATGAAACGATTGCTTTTGTAATCTGTTTAATTTGTTGATAATAATCATTATAATGTATTAAGTATTAAGCGATTTATTCGTTGTTTTGAAGTGAAAAGTATTCAACTTTTTCCCTAAAAACTTTTTTTTTATACTGTAGGGTGAATACAATATTAATTTTTTAAAAAGTTTCTATAACATATTTTGAAAGCTTCTTTCTACTCAAGGTGATATTATACCGGTACAGTATTATACAGTATGTTTTCAAATAAATCGTTTTATAAGCTTATAATAATTTCGACTAAGCTTTTAAAATACTTCGTTGTAATGAACATTTCGTACGGCAGGTATGCACGTTTGTTATGTTAATTATTTCGAACGTATACCGTAGTTTTAGCAGACATAAAAAAATTTATTTTGGGCTCAATAGATTTATTTTAATAGGTAGAAGACACAGACAAATAAACGAATATAAACTACGAGCCGTAATTATTAGTGAATATCTGATTAAGTGGCTAGTTTACATATAGGGTAATTATAATTTTGTTGGAAGTGTTTACATTTGGCTAAGCTGCAGCGCAAAACGTCGAAGATAGAGATTAGAAAGCTTTATTTAGCAAGTATTTCGGCGTTTATACGAGGATTTCACTCGTAATCTTTAACTGCACTTGTGCTATTTATCTGGTTTGCCATTAGATGGCGATGTTTATTATTACGCATAACCGCATCATTATTTATTTATCCGTAAAAGAGATATTTCAGTTTTTATTCTTCACAAGTAAAAGAAAGAGGAGAAGAAAAAAATATATAATAATGCTAAGAAGATGCTTCGAAATTCGAACTATTGGAAAGAGCAGTTCCGACATTTTGTTTGAAGAAAAATAAAAGTTTTGAATGCTGAAGATTGGTCGATGAGAGTTAATAAGGCGTTATCAATAATTATTATTATTTTTTTTTTCGAGGTGTACAATTAATAAAGGAAAGGTTCCGTCCTTATTTTTCCACACGGACGTAATCTCTCTCTTGCTCGATTTAGGAGAAAGAGAAATAGCATGAATATGTTATCAGCACGAGCGTTGTTTTTATCTTTTTCAAGCTTTTGTCTCCAAGAAACCGCAGCAAAAATTCAGGCCGCTTTCGTGTGTGTCAAACCCCTTTTCCCATCATTCCACCCCGCTGTTTTTCTATTGTATGACGTATCTTTCAATTGTGTGTAAACAACGATTGTCTTTGCCACTCGAGAAAATTTCAATGGACAAATCGCTTTTAGATCGAGAAGCCGGCACAACTTTCGTGTCACGTTAGACACCAGATGTCGGGGGGTTTTGTCGCGTATCAAAGTGTCAACCATCACTCAAAATAAAAAAAGTGTTTTTTACTTTTTTTTTTTATTTATAAAACAGTATTTTTTTTGTCATTTCACTTCATCTTGTACGGTGCTACTCGGTAGGATTTTTTATTTTTTTTTTGTGAAGTGGAAAGGTTACACCAACATCATCACCAAAAATAGGTTCGAGGGATTTGTTGTTGTTTGTTAGATGAGTTTTGAGTCCTGGCGAAAATTTTGAAAAGAGAAGGAACGCGGCTGCGTGGAAGAGCTCCTTGTACCGGTAGGGCCACTGACACCCTCCCATTAAATTTAGTAGCAGCTAACGTTTTTTTTTTTCTTTCTTACTTTTATTTTTTGGGGATTTTCAAATTCTTTTTTAGAGACACTAAAAGTTTTTCAAAGTGCCATCTTCTTCTCTTTTTTTTTTTTCTTTTTTGCATTCTTTATGCCAGTCGCTGTAGTGCGCGTGGCCCACATTCCATTCGTGCTTTCACGTTGAAATTCTAAGAGTTTGGGATAGGGGTATTTTTTTTTTCGCGTAAAAGAAACTACATATTTCGTACCGTACTTTTTTTTCCCCTTTCTAGTTGCGATCATTTATTTAATTTATTTAACCGACACTGTTACGCCTCCTTACTACGTTGAGCATGATGTTATTATTTATTTTGATTAATTGACTAATAAACGTCTCTCATTTGAATTGATGGGCTAATTTTGTTTCGGGTTTTTTTTTGTGGGTTTGGTAGGTGGGAGAAGGGGAGAGGGCATGGATTGGACCCAGGACCATTCATCTTCAAAAATGTGAGAGAGGATTTGGATTTACGCTGAGGCATTTCATCGTTTATCCACCTCCGGATGCGAATAAGGTAAGGAGAGGTGGGGTGGGGGAAAGAAAAAAAGAAAAGTGCTGATGTGGGAATAAAATTAGATACTCGACAGCAGGAAATTATTAGCACTAATTGATCCAATCACACAACCACGCTTCTATTTTCAAAAGTGCAAAAGGATTTTTATTCTTATCGTAATGCAAAGATTGTAAGCATATTTTTAAAAAGTGGAGAGGGTTAAATTTTCAAAATAAAAGTAGGAACATATTAAACTTAAATTTTTGCATCTTGGCTAATAATTAAATTTGTAAGGATTTTAATACCTGTATACTGTACAGTACAGTGTATTTGCATTATTGATTCTGAAAATAATCGAAAATTGATAATAAATGTTATGAGTCATTATAATAATTATTGTAGAATTGACTTGAATAACTAACTTGAAAATTTAAGCTTTAAAATTATTATTAGAATAAATAAAAGTGTCGAGCTTAATTTTGTTTTATTTAGTAGTAATTTTTTTATTTTATTTTATTCAAACTGTGGGGTTTAGACGATTATTTAATTTGACTGGTTTAATATTATTATGGCTTAGCTAGGTATACAAAATGTGGACCTAATCAAAATATTTTTGTGTGATAGCTTCAACAGTTGGATGGAGACGGAGCGAAAGTAGAAAGTAAGCTTATTTGAGAGATAATACTTTTTTTTAAAAAAAAATAGCAGACATTAATGTTTTTTTTTATAATAATTTAATTTGTGTTGTAGACATTGCGGGTGCCATGGACACTATATTTGTAAAGCACGTGAAGGAAGGGAGTCCGGCTCAACGGGCTGGTCTCAACACTGGCGATCGAATCATTTCCGTGAACGGAGAGTCCATTGCTGGAAAGTCCTACGCCCAGGTTATTCAACTGATTCAACGAAGGTAATAATTACATCTGATCACGAAACAGTCTCTTTTATTTAAAATTTTAATGTTTGTTGACACGAAGAGTAAACAAAAAAAAGTAACGTAGTACACGTAATTTTATCTAATCATAATTTAGAATCACATTTACTATGTTACAAGAAGTAATTTTATCTATTTTTATTTTTGTTTTGGTTTCGATAAGATTAATTTACAATAAAACGTGTTAGAAAAATTAATTAATTTTTATTGAAATGTATTTGCCTGTTTGCTATTAAAAATGATGTACGTTTTTTTCATTTTAATTAGATATATCTATTTTTTTTCTTTTTTTTTTTTCTAATTTTTCTTGTTTTTTATTTAGCGGAGACGTTTTGCAATTGAGAGTTGTTCCCAAGGAAGATGATATTTTACAACTTGTAAGTACGGTACAAGTATAATATTACTTTAGCAAATAAATTGATAAATTTCGTGACATTTTTAACCCAAACACCTCTTAGAGTTGTTTACAACTTTAAGTGCTTTTTGTACAGTATTAGCATTTTATAAATTTCTTTTCCATTTTTTTTTTTTTTTTTAATATTTTGCTTGCGTGAAATTTAACCTAAAAAGCCTATTGATAGCGCGGAATGAGTTTTGTTACGCATATTGAACGACTCTTTTGCCTACTTGTCTGGCGGTGGCTAATTTTAACTGGTACAGTATCATAAATTTAAGCACTCATCGTGTTACAATTAACAAACACGAAGTAGTCTATTTTTAAATCTTAAATTATTATAAACTAAAAAGAAAATGTAAATACGGCACTTTGATTTTTTTTTTTTTAAAAAAAATTTAATGAAGGAATACTGTAATTGTTTTTGTATATAATTTTGTTCATTTATTAAAATAGAAATTTTGTGAGATCAATTTTTATAATTATTATTGTTTTGTTAATTTTAATGTAGTATTTTCCTGGAACTGCTTATCGGTCGACACCATCTGACATGAACCGAATGAGTTCGTCGTTGACTACGTCGAGCGCATCTTCCATCCAACCACCATCATCATTGCCTCTCTATCCTCCAATTATGGAATCAGCTTCACTCATTCAACAACAGAGCCCATCAGATCTAGGGAGAAGACGATATTCGGAACTTCCTTCATTATTTCAACCGCCATGTCTCGTGTCCGCGTCTTCACAAAGTGGAAGTACTTGGTCGGTAGCGAATGCGGGACTCAATTACGGCGTAAGTGGTGACCGTTCACGTTCTTCGTCCGACTTGTCTCCTTCGGCATCTTCTTCATCGTCACGACCTCTCGTCGCTTATCAATCGTACCTAAGACCCTGGCCACCTATCAAATCAAATAGTAATGTACTCATTCAACCTTGTCCTCCAGCGCCCGAGTACGTAACTTCATCTAGCGGTACTGTAGGACATTACGCAATTAACGTAAGCGAGTCGGGTGGATTGCATAATACTTCATCTCCTTCGAGTGTGGCCTCTAGTCGTGAAGCCTCGATCGAGAGGCCGGATGTTAATGATTCGATCATTAATAGGCTAAGAGCGTCGTTTGAGAAGAAGGAAGAATTTTTATTAAGAACAGGTTTATATCATACAATTTATGTTTTAAGGTTCTTATTAATAATTATTACTTGCAATTTATAATAGGGCCCAGCATTGCGCATCAAACGTTGTTTAACACTCCCATCGTGAGCAACAGTGGTGGCAGTACTGGCAACGATTCTGCAATCTCTTCATCTTCAGCTTCATCCCCCACACAAGTGACAGCATCAACAGCTGGCGGCGGTGGTCTTTTAACCAATTTTAATTATGCAACTCCTATGAGAACTTTGATGGGTATTGAACTAGAGGAATCGTCTTCGCCTCCCTCAGAAAAACAAACAATGCTGGAAAGGCCACTCGAAGTTCCACAAGCTCAACCACAAGCAACAAACGTGATCGGGAGGCAATTAAGAAAAGCTACATCCTTAGATTCAGGAAATCACGTACCCCAAACAGCAATATTATCGAGACCTCAGTCGGGAACTGGGGGTACAGGAAGTGCTGGAAGTATAATGGGAGACGCGCCAGGCAGTCAGGGTATACATATGGTCTCGCAGAGGGCGAAGCTGTTCGAAACGGGAACTTTAGAACAGGAGGCAAATAATAGAATGAAATTATATAAGAACGAGTTAGCGAGGATGACCACTCGAGGTCAGACACCGCGTGTATCTGATCGCGCGGCTCAGTTCGAAAGCCTCTCTACCAGCCAAGAAACTATTGGCTCCGAAAGTGATTACAGCTCCAGTCCTAGACAAAAGCTAAACAAGGATGTTGGTCAAATGATGAGAAACGCCATCGGGAAAATGACAGCGACTGATCTCAAATCAAATTCACACTCAAATATTTTACGAGGGAAATTAATTGGGAATGCCGCCGGAAGTAAGTTTCTGTTTCTATCAAATTTATAGTCATTTTTATTATTATTTTAATATAATTAAATACACTGTGTAAAATTCGTAATGCGTTATCCAAGTCCTGTTATCCAATTAATATCAAATAATGTTTTACGTATACCAATTAATGCTAAAATTTAATTTGATGTTGGAATCAAAAGCCACTTTTGTTTACATTTGAATGAATTAATTTTCACACCCTTACGAGGATGTTTATATACCGGTAGTTAAATTGCTATCAAAATTAATTATTAATTTAATCGCGACAAGCAGCAACGTCTTGTAACCAAAAGAAACGATTTTGTTTTGACCTCGATGAACGTAATTCTACGTCATTCAGGATGTCATTAATATTCGTAGACACTGGTATATTATCTGAATTATGATATTTTGATGACAATTCAATATGTTGTTCAATTCGAGAAGTTTTTTGGCATTTTGTCAAACGGAAAAGACTCGGAAAGTTTGCATTCGGTTTCTTAAAAATTTACAAAACTCGATCGAATTCCTTTTTAAGAAAAAGTCGAGAAGTGAATATTGTGTATTTGTGATAGTTTATTAACATCATTTACTAGATTAATAATTGGATAATTCACTTGCTGATACATTAATTTTATTTTTTTAATATTGTACATGTATTTGGTACTGTGGTTAAATATTTTTTTTGTTTGAATTTCGCAAACAAAGGTTTTCTCAAGTGGGTGCTATGTTGAATTTTACTGTGCCAATTTTGAGAGAATCCTTAATCAATTCATAATTGATTTTTTTTTCTTTACCTGCGAGGGAATGGTAACCTAGCCGCATGCTCATTTCATTTTTGATATGTACAGTATGTGTGTGTGGGTGTAAACGATTTTTTTTTTTTGACCATTCCTCTATGGTTAATATTTTGGTATTTTTGGTGGGGATTTCAGCATGTTGTTCCGGTATTACGCATGGTTATACTATATAATCTGAGAGTCAGTTGTTGTAAGCTTGATTACGTTCGGTAGGTGATGAAGACAGATCAGCGGCTTCTACGGAAACGGACGAAGAAGACGACGATTCTCAACGTCACAGAGCGTTAAGACAAGACTCTTATCTTGCAGCAGTGAGAGCACCTTATCACGGTATGTTTGCTCTGTCTGTCTGAAACGCTCTACGGCACAACGTGCGCGTCTTTTTTTTTTTTCATTGAGTTTTTTATGTGTGTTTTTAATGTTCTACATATTATTTTAAATGTTTTTAATCGGTTCTCGTTAGCGTATTTTATTTCATAACTATTTTTTGTTTCGGTGGTTGGAACTGGCTGCATGTAATTATAGCCTACTGCATTTCTATGTTACGTATTTTGTTATTGTTTATAATTTGTGGCACGTTTGATTTTTATTTGCACGTATAGATGTTCGTAAACATCGCATAAAGCATCGTCACAATCATCACCGGAGAAACAAATCTTCGAAAGGAGCTAAGCAGCAGCCGGAAGTGGCTACAGTAAAGCTTTCAGAAATGTTATTGCCCGAGACACCTATTATATACCGCGTAGCACTTCCCGATAGTCAATATAAAGGTTGTGTCACGTGCTTTTTCATTTATTTATTTTTTTTAATTTTTGACTGCTTATTATTTTTGGTTTATTTTTAACAACACGCCTTATTATTATTTTTATGTGATGTTGGTTTTTTTTTTTTTTTTTGCTAATTTTATTTTATGGAATTTTATTTAATAGGCGGAACTTCAAATAATGGTCAAGGTGTTACTTTAAGGAGAAGAGTTATTTACGGTAAATAAAATTGGTAATTGTTTTTGTTATAACCCGTTACTTATTTAATTTTTAATGAATTTTAGAAGACGGAGATAATCGAGCTACGAGAAGAATTTCGTACCTGAAAGCTACAGCTGGCGATGGAGGACGGGTCGGAGTCAACTTTCGGTTTGGTGAAGAAGAGGAAGAAGAAGAAACGGAGGAAGAGTGCACTACTCCACCATCCTCATCTTCTTCTTCTCGGCTGACTGCAAATAGCACAGAAATAAAAAAGTAAAGGATAAGCAACATTTTACTCTTTTTTTTTTTTTTTTTTAACTCATAATATTATTTAATAGCGCTTCAAGTGGTAGTTCTAAAGTGCAAAGCATTCAAAAATTAAAGTCATTTTTTGGAGAAAAAGTATATTCTATTTAAAAATTATTTGTATTTAAAAATAATTTATTTACTTGATTATATAGACTCCTCATATTGTTCATGCTGCCACGGAAAAAGGAAAGCTGTTTCGCGATTTCCCAGCTGTTAGCAGTTTACTTTTACCATCGACGTCAACCTCCATATCTAAAGAAGGTTGGCTTCACTGTAAAGTGGCTACCGTGGACGGCAAAGTAAGTTACAATTCCATTTACACAATTTTAATTTATTTTATAATAATGTTTAGAACAATTTTTAAAAATTTTTTTTTTTTAAATTAAATTATGTTTTTCTATTAAAATTAATTTTATGATTTTATTTGCAATTTATGTGTTTATCTGCAATTATAAATTTGAAGGTTGCAATAACAGAATGAATTTGAAAATTTGGTTTAGGATTTTAAAAAACTTAGGTTATTTTTTTTTTGGTTAACATTTATAATTAAAATATTTTATTGCAATTTTTTATAGTTACCAGTATTATCTAAAAAAATCCGGTTTGGTTAAATCGAAAATTTATTTAGAAAAATGACAAGTTTAGGTTTTGAATTAATGAATAAAATCATAAACAAATTGCATTTGAATTTGGTTCGTTTTTAACGACTTAAATAATTTTTTTTTAGTATGAGTTTGCAGTAAGGATGTTTGCACCTTGGACGGGCGTGGAGCAAAAAATAAATCTTGCGCTATTTAATTTTGCATTCATCATTTAATTAATCGAAATATTATTTTAGCTTAGCCGAGGAATTTAAAAATACAACGTTTTGTTTATGTTAAAAATAATAACCGTAAATCTGATGCCTTATCTGTGATTTTTAAAACTAGGTTATTAGCTGTTTATTTTTATTACTTTTTAAATTAGTCGATTAGTTAAAAATAGCCCAATAAGTTATTTTTTTTTATTAACTGGTTTTCACTGCTAGAAATTTATTATACATATTTAGAGATAGATTTCACACGAAAGAGAAGAACCAGATTCCCAAATTTGGCATAATCGTCATTGTCAGAAATAATTGTAAACTAGCATTTGGGTGTCACCGAAATCAACTTTAATTAAAATCTTTTAAGAATGATGATTAAAATTATTGAATTTCAGGGAATTTCCACTAGTAGGAAATTAAAACGCTTCTTGTAGCTAACTGTAAAAGTAGAACGCGGGAGGCTTTATATATTTATTGTTGATTTTTGAGGTCATTCACTCGATCAAAAAATAAGAATATTTTTGAGATATTTCGCCCCTGACAAAGTGGGCCAATTCATCCGTGTGTAGGTGTCTCTTTTGAATATTTGACACTTCTGATTTTCGTCTGGTTTTCCCTCTACAGTATCGACTTTTCTCTGAGCTTATAAATAGAAGTGCGACGTTTAATTTTGTATTACTGTATTTTGTTTTGCAAAGTGTTTGTTTGCACGTAAGATGTTGGTTCAAAACGTATTTTCTTTTCTCCAGAAAGCTACCGACAGATCGTGGAAACAATTATGGGCTATTCTCAAAGGACACACACTTCATTTGTATAAAGACAGGAAAGATGCTTTCCAACATCAGGTACCGTAATTAATTTTTTTATATTAAAAAAACAGAGGTGTTTTATCAATTAAATAATAATTATTATTAAATTTTTTAAAATGGTTTTGGAAATATTTAAATTGTCTTTTTTTTTATTAAGGTTTCACAAACAATTGAAGAACATCCAATAGATTTGTTACGATGTCGACTAGAAACCGCATCAGATTACACCAAGAAAAAACATGTGTTTAGAATTGTGACCGCTTGTGGATCTGAATATTTGTTTCAAGCAGAAAATAATGCGGAAATGCAACGTTGGATAAGAGAAATACAAAATGCTGTCGATAATAACGTACGCTTTTTGTTCCTTGAATTTTGAAATCATTTCTAATGATTTTTATTGTAGGAAATGTGTGTTATCAGTCAGGGAATAGTACAAAAAAAGTCTGCTATATTTGAGCGAGAAATTTCACAGCAGCAACAATTGGGTGTTGGAACTAAAGGAATTAAAAAATTAGCTCCATTTAGAAGTAGATCACCAACTGGGCATTCACCTACCAGTAAAACTAGGAAATCAAGTCATGCCGGTAATTTTTAATAATTATTCTTATATCGATCGAATTATTACACTATGATTATTTATTTTGTTTAGCTGAGGATACTTCACCAAAGAGTAAAACATGGAGAGGCAAAATGGTTAAAACCATTCGAAAGATCCACGGAACTTCTCCAGCCACAGGTGTGGCTGGTGGTGTAACAATTGGTGTTTCACTAGATGAATGTCCTACTTCAGCTACTAACGAAGTATGCTCTAACATGGTTTTAGTTAGCGGAAACATTGTAACATGATATTTTATTTGCATTAGTTTTTACCGTTATTGGTTGAATTGTGTACGAGTATTGTTGAAGCTAGAGGATTAGAAGTGATTGGAATCTATCGTGTGCCTGGAAATACCGCCGCTGTTTCATATCTTTTAGAATCAGTTGATAGAGGTTTTGATAATTTAAATTTACAAGATCCGCGATGGAGCGACGTCAACGTTATATCGAGTCTTCTAAAGGCATTTTTTAGAAAGTTGCCTGAACCACTGCTCACTTGCGAATTGTATCCAGCGTTTATTGAAGCTTCTAAATCCGATGATCGAGATCGCCGAATGTACGAGCTTAAAAAAATGGTAAACTCTAGTTGGAAATTTTTTTTAAATTTTTTTTATAAACCGTTATATTCATTTTAACAGCTGCATCAGCTTCCAGATCATAATTTTGAGACATTAAAGTTTTTAATCAAACATCTTCAAACTGTTGTGGAACACAGCAACGTTAATAAGGTACAATATTTTTTGTTTGAAAAATATTTGCTAATATACATTGTGATTTATTTATTTATTTATTTTGCTTTTATTTTAGATGGAATCTAGAAATTTGGCTATTGTTTTTGGTCCTACTTTAGTACGTGCTGCTGATGACAACATGGTCACAATGGTGACTGATATGTCATTTCAATGTCGAATCGTGGAAACTTTAATTAATTTTGTAAGTTTATATTTTGAAGTATGAATGTTTTTAATGTTACTAACACTAATGACATTTGTGTTTTTAGGGCGACTGGTTTTTTAGTAGTGATGAGAACGAAGATATTACTAATCGTATCTTTGGCGGAAGAGAAATGTTTCCAGGAAGTGATGCGCCATTACCGAATGCCAATGTATTATTGTTGAATAATGTCATGAAGATAGAGCACGCACAAGGTAATTTTATTTATCAATTATTGAAATTGTAATATTTTAATTATTTTATGAAGGTTTAAAAACTAATTTCAAATGTATATGTGTATTAATAGCTGAAATGAGAGCAAAAGATGTAAGTGCAAAAGATTTGGTCTCTTCAATTATAGGAGCAGCTAATCGGAAAGTTCGTCAAAAAATGAGACATAAACATCCGATGAGTCACGAAGAAAATCCTATTGCAAAGAGTAGTTCTGTCGAGGAGAGAGACATTGATCGTGAAATTGAATTACGCCTTCATCGTGATGCCCCTCCTCCACCTGCGAAACCGTTACCTGAATTAAACGGAGAAACGACTCCAACCGAACCAAAACATCGACACGACAGGAGGCATTCTGAAGACAGTACGCTTTCGTCAATGTCTACCAGAGCACCATCTGAAGATTATACCGGTCTACGGAAAATGTCCGTAGATTCTCTGGACGGATTTTCGACAACGTTTAAAAACGGCGGAGAAAAAGAACGAGCTTTTTGTGTAGTGAGACCAACAGCTTCGATCAAAAGGACTACATGGGATGGCGGTTCTGGTAGTAATCAATTTTTGGTATCACCACCACAGCCGCCATCTTATACACCCGCTCCAACGATAAAGGAGAATGAAAGCGGTAGTGAGCATTCTGTCCTTAAAACATACGCGGGCTTGAGCGCGAGTATGCAAGAACGAATACGTAAGTTTGAGTTAGAAACCAAAGCCCTTCTACAAAGGGACTCTTCGGCCACTAAAGGCGACCAACAATTGGATCGACAGAGAATAGAAGCGGAGTGGCAACGCGCAAAATTAGATTTGGAACAGGACGACTTTTTAGATAGACTGGCGGATAATCTTTTAGAGGCCGAATCGAAAACAAGTAGCAATTCTAAGGTAGACTCATCATTTAAACTCGCTTCTCCTAAATCTCAAAGGCAGCTGATGACTGCGCTGTATCCCGATAAACGAAATGAACGACCGTTACCTGCTCCTTGGCCTTTAAATCCATTTAATCGTAGAACTGGAGTTCCAAATAAATCGGATATGAAACGAGTGAGTTCGGTCGAAAACTTTGGCGAAAGAACCAATGCCAAAGCTAGTGCTAAAGGATGGGCGAGTCAAAGAAGAAAAGCTATCAGCGCTGAAGTGCCTCCAGGGGGTGAGGATCCGCTCGAAGGTTGCGGAAATCCAAAGTGGTGCGGTTCTCTCGATTCATTGAGAGAGTTTTACGATACGTCGAGCTCAAGTATTTTAAATGATCGAGGTAGAAAAATTTGAAAATCTATGCTAATAATATTATTTCGATCAGAATTATTATTAAACTGGATTTTAATAATTTTTTTATTTTTCAATAGAGAGGGAAGGTAAATTAGGAAAATCTTCAAAATCGAAAGTGAGTCGAAGTATTGAGATTCCTACTGGCCAATCGTCAAACGCAGTGCCATCTAATGAAGCGGCTTCTCGGTTAAAATCTGATCCAAAACTTCAGAAACAATCGAATTCGGAGATTGGAGACGAACACACGAAAAAAGTGAGCTTAGAGAAATTAGAACCAAAGTGTGCCGAACTCGATACGGACGATGTTAGTTTTCAACGGAATGAAAACACGTTAATAACAGCCACGCTATCGACCACCACCAACACTATACTAACAACTACTACAACGGCAGTAATGACTGCGACTATTAAGGCTTCTAAACCTCTCTTAGGTCATAGAGGTTCGGATCCTACATCTCTCAACGGCTCTGTGGTTTCATTCCGTGAGAAAAGGTACGATAATAACAATAGTCAAAAACGGTTAAGTTCAGGCGGGGTAGGGTCGAAGAAAGGCAGGGGTTCGCCTCCACCTTCTTCAGCATCTCAACGTAAATCTAGTCATCTTCGTAGTCTCAAACGTCGTCACACGGTGGGTGGAACCAAAGACTTTGAAAAGTTTCGTTTGTTGGTGAGCGGTGGAGGCGGCGGTGAGAGTGGAAATAATGGAGGTGGACAAGGTAACGAAATTGAGTTTGAGATACCAACGGCGGGGATGGTCAGTGGTTCGGCTTGGGAAAGACTTAGACCTGGTGTACTTACAGAGCAGAGGAGTATTAAGTCGTGGCTGCAGATGGAGCGACTACGAACTAGTTCTCCGGAATTGCAGTTGTCGGCAGATAGTGCTACCGATTCAATGATGGACGTTGACGAACGAAAGCCGGTCTACGAAATTACGAACGAAAGCGAAGCAAAATCCGATTTGACCGGTTTAGCTCTACCATCTGCTTTGGAGTCTCAGGTTTGACGGCGGCGGAAAAGTTTAATATGTGAAAATGAAAACGTGCGATCTAAAATTTTCCTCTATATCATTTTTTTTTTTTTTTCGTAAGCTCTGAAACTGCCAATCAGATTACAGGTATCTTCGAAATTAATCAATCTTGAAACCTGATGAAGCATATTATCAACGCGCAAACGCTTTTTCTCGATGCCAAAATCTTCATAAAATTTGCATACAATTAATCGAACGAAACTTATCAAGTTTGAACAACTGGGAAGGCGTGTTTATCGAACTAGGAAATGAAATTTTAACGATTTGTTAATTTAAACTTTCACTCTTTAAAATATTTGAGATTTTCGATACAATGGTCTCTTATTTTTTTAAGAGTTAATTTTTAAACTGTTTTAAAGAAACATCTTGTGTTTACTTTTAATTCAAGAGTAATTTTATTAATTTAAACTTAATAATTAATTTTAATCACATAGAAACAAAGAGAAAAGGAAGATTTCTCACAATTTTTTTTAAAATAATTTCCCAATATAATTTTTTTTTTTATGGTCAACGATAATTTTATCTATATATATTTTTTTAATTTTGGCGCATCATAAAGCTGAATGTATAAATATTTGCACACCGATTTTATTATCCAACGGAATTGATCCATATTGATCAGATCGATGTTCTGATAGATAATTGTCAACATTTACGAGTGTTGAATAAACCGTGCGAACACGATGAAGGACGGCAAACACGCCTTTCGGTTGTTAAACGGCTTTTAGCAAATAATCTAAACTTTTTGCCAATTCCTTTTTGCAAAAAAAAAAAAAATGAAAATACTCTCCCCCAACAAAATGGCAGCTCTGAGCCGTGTTGCTGAAGTGCAATAATTGATCCAAGTGCGCCATCTTGTTATTGTTAAGCATTGTATTAATATATTCTATCTCTACACACACAAAAACACAACGTGATTGCAGTTACAATCGCTCTAGAATTTCTCATAGAAACGCTTCTTTTAGCTGATGATAAAATAATTATTGTTATATACAGATGAAACGAAGTAGTGTATCCATTCAAAACCTGTTGCGAACAATTTGTAATTTATTTGTGAAAGATTTTTAAACGATTCGAAATACACAGCGCGCGTGAGCAAATGAGTTTTTCTTTTTTTATTCTTCTCTTCGTCGTATAATTTTCGTTAAAATTTACGTTAAAAAACAATGTGATGTTACGAGGGAGGAAAAAAAATGAATGGAAATTTTTGGTTCTCAGTGTGATATTATCTGGAATTTATTAAGCGAATTGATTTGAAAGTTACGTTATCCGATTGGCCAGCATCTGGCAAGAAAAAAATAAAAAAAAATCTCTTAATTTAATTGAGTGCAAAAAAAAAAAAAAAGAAGAATTTATAATATTATATACATAATTATATAAAAAAAAAATTCACATTTTTAATTTTAAATCATTTTGCGCCGAGAGAGAAATGTTATTTGTTTTTTTGAACTTAATTTGAATTTTATTTACGTGTAATTATCAAAGTTCCTCCCAAATTTGATTATTGAATATTTTAATTTTTGATTTTATTGTGAATGTGAGAATTGAAGCAAAGAAAGGAGGAGTTAATAAAAAAATAGTTATTTTATTTTCGACCGTTGAACGAATATTAATTTTAAAAATGAGATTTCTATTCGCGTTGGATTTTTCGATCATTTCGAGTGCAATCGAGTCCTACGTTCATCTTACATCATTGTATTGTTTAATTTGAATATTTTTTTTAAAAAAAAAGGAATTTATATCAAAAATTCGTATTTTTAAAGTATTTTTTTATCGCAAATAATTGCTGACACATTTACTAAAATGTGTACCGGGTACCAGATTTTGTAAGTAGTTTGCATTTAATTTTTTATAGTTTAATTATTTAATTTGAGCCATTATTAAAGTACAGTATTTATCGTGGCTGTTGCGTGGAAGCTACGTCGTGTAAGCACAGCCTAAGGACGACAGCATGATGAATGTTAAGACCGAAGCAACAGATGGCTTTGCAGGCTGCGAAAACATGCAAGTAAATAAGATTTTTTTTATTACGTTCTACTACGACTTTTTTTTTTTAAAGAAAAAAAAAAAGAAGAAGAAGAAGAAAAAAAAAGAAAAGAAAATACTGTATATACGATATGAGAAGCTGGCGCAATCAATTACATTATAATATTTCAGATCTTTTATGTTTTCCATCATTCGATCAAACACGAATTTATTTCGAATCGGCAAATTTTGATTTATTTTCTCCCATTTTTTCCCTTCTGATCCGTGATATTTTTATGCTCAAAGCATCGTGAGGAGCGTGAATCAATATAATTTCAATGTTTTTGCCTGACATCTCAGTCACGAAATAGTGCGATAATTTACTTTAACATTATCGTCGTGTGAAGGGTTTCAATGTTATTAGCATCTGTTTACATTTTGTAAATTACAAAACTCTGAGTACCGGGTATACTATAATATTATAGCCGACGTATAGAATTGGGAATACAGTATAGTGTACATGTATAATACCAGAGTCTCTCGACACTCAATCAATATTTTTATAATGCTGCCACGTAGACTATTTGCCGATCTCCAACGAGAACGGTTTCGGAGAATGTGACTTATGTATGTGCACCTAGGTGCATGAAGATTACATAATACTCGTATATAAAATTATAGGGAGAGGAGGACTATGCCATTTTGTTTATGCGTAAAAGGGCTTTGGGATTAATTATGATTTACAGGGTGAGCTCCAAACGCTTTTACGAGACTATAAATATTTTTAACAACTCCCATTTTTTTTTTTACTTAAATAATTTTGTAATGTTTGAAAGTGATTAATATATTTCAAGTTTCTAATACTCCGTAATAATTTTAAATAAGTTCCCCCCCCCCCTCTTTTTTTGCAGAGTTTAGGTTTTCGCCCAGTGATTAGGTGATAATGGAACGTTTGAGATTCAGTATAATATATAATTAAAAATATTTACATTTAATCACTGCATTTTTTATTAAAAGCTTTTAAATGTCGACAGTTTTATTTTATCATTTTGGCCTTGCTAGAAGTTTGTATTTGCGGTTTAATGGCTGCACGCATATAGTCGCTCACTCAATGGGGTTCTCCATCAAACAAATGAAAATTTAATTTGCTTTTATTAGGCTAGGGAGAAAAAAAAAAATAATAATTGCGGCGATGTCCTTGAGGGTGCACGAGAAAAGGTCGCATTTTTTTTTTCGACAATAGTATTAAGCGCGTACATTTTTAATACTATTTAGCGAGAAAAATTGAGATTTGATCGCAAAAGGCTTATTCGCTATTAATAATTATGATAATTGAACATTGTAGTGCTCAAAATTACCGACCCACGTTTATTCAAAATTGAGACATTGCCCTTTAAAATTAATAATAGGTCAGTAGGAGGCTACCAACCCGATGAAAGGCCTTAGTAGTTTTTTTTTTTTTTAAGAAATCCTAATATCGGTTAAAATAAATGCGTTGATGAACTGTCTGGAATGATGGAACATTGCTCGAGACTTAAGGAGGTTTTTACAAAATATTTGAAGAACACGTTCTTTTACTTTGCGAATAATAGCTCCCAAATCAATTTTCGAAATTTTTGGGTTTGGTAGATTTTTACAGAACTCCGATTCCAATTGCGGATTCATTAATTCATTTTCTAATATTAATATTCTCCATGTCTTTTTTTTTATTTTTATTTTTATTATTTTTCATTTGAAGTTTTTCACGTTCCGATTTTTAATGAAGGAATTTAGGTGTACGAATTTGATTGACATTTTATAGATTTATTACGCAACATCTAGCGTAGTACCGGGTATTATATGGCTGTGTATACGGTACGCGTACAATTTGATTTTTGATGAAGTCGGTCACGAAATACATTTAGCGGATGGGGAATATTCCACCAATGAGAAGAGAGAAAGCGAAACCGGTTGAGCTCTAGTTCTAGCTGGGGTTCGCGCAACGTATTCCTTTTCAAATCTGATTTTTCTTCTTTTTTTTTTGTGAGGGGAGTTGCGTTTCATCCGCGCGAACGCGATTCTTCTCTCCACCAGCATCAGGCTGGCGAAAACAACTCTCTCTCTCATTTCAAATGCAAACTACGGATAGTGCCCACTTAAGCTTTATATTTTCTTAAAAAGTTGTGAATAAAATAATGAAATGGATTTAGCCGCGGGATCGTCTTCTCGTCATCTACGAACGCATTTGTTTTTATCCGGGAGAAATAGCGACGGTGGAAGCTCGTCGGCGCCCGCGATTTCAACGCACTCTTCGGCTTCCTTCAGTAAAAGTAAACACCTTAAATTTTTTTTATTACTGTATCTATAAAATATTGAGCTCTTTTTGATGTCAATTATTGATTGAATAATGATCTAGGCTTCAAATGGATTTTTACTCCAATTTTTGTTTATATCTTAAAGTGAAAAAGTAAATTTTATTACGGTATTATTATTATTATTATAAATTTTAATAATTAAAGAAAAAACGATTTAAAAAGATAGAATATCGAGATTAATTAAAATCTTTTTATTATAAATCGTAATTAAAAAATAGAAAATTAGATTTAATCTTTATTATCATTAAGTTTTATTTAAAGAAGAAAAAACAATGATCGTTTTATAATGTAAATATGATATCAACTGGTATCTGTTGCTAGAAACGTATAAATATTAAGAGATATGTTTTATAAATCTTAATTTTTGATCTTAAATTTAATGGATTTTTATAAGCAACAATAAAATAGCATCATTACCGGTACTTAAATTTTAATAAAAATTAATATTTTATAGATTATTTTTCTATTTTTTAATGTACGGTAGCGTAAATAAATTATTGTTACGCTTCAAAATTAATTAATCAGAAAGACAATTCATTTAAATAATTTATTAACGAAAATTTATTGATTTGTTTTTATTTTTAACAAAAAACTCAATTTTCTTTTATTTTTTTTAAATGTAAATTCTTGTACTAGTGTCGAGAATTGGTAACGGACGCGTTATGGGAAGAAGTCAAGTGTCGATGGGCGAAAAAGATTGCGACACGTTTATGCGTCGTCGTAACAACAACATCAATAACAATAAAAATATGAATAATTATCATCACAACAACGTGAATGGAGTGAATCCGAGTATTCAAATTTCTTGTCCAATTTCCATGAACAGTCCTCTGATTAATTACAAAAAGTACGACCGTGCGAATACGATAGATAACGACGACGACGATGATGAAGACGACGACGAGGACGACGATTTGGACGATATTATGTTGGGTTTATCTGATGAGTACGAGACTGCTATCGCACCTTATGATCCAAATGGGTTACGGGCTAACGGAGGTCGTTCAACCCAACTTAAAGCTAAGGAGCTAGTGCATGTAGTACGTGGTAGTACGGCTTCTACCTCTGCAGCCGCCGCCGCCACCGCTTCTGGTTCATCGATCTTTTTCCAAGCCTCATCTTCTTCTCCCTCTGCTTCTTCGTCTTCATCCTCGTCAGCCGCTGCTGCTTCTTCGTCCTCTTCCAACGCGCCCAAACTCTTCGCGACCATGACGCAACTCGACGTGGAGGCCTGTGCTGCCAATACCCATCACCGACGCGAATTTAATTTGTCTAGCGATGAACATGTACAGGAAGATTGTTTTATCATTCCGGCACATAGGATGTCAGTCTTTTTACCACTTCCTTTTGTAAGTTTCATTTTATTTTTTTTATCATGAAATTAACTTTTTTTTTATGTGTCTGTTTACGTCATTTTCTTTCCCTTTAAGCACTTAGACAGAGTAAAATTATTTCTTAATGTTTTAAGCTTTTTTTTTTTTTGAATATGGTTTAACTTGTTATCATAAGTTAACTGGATAGGACTTGCAATGTAAAATTTATGAGAACAACATTTTATTGAAAACGGAAGTTTTTATCATTTGCATTTTTTTTTAAATAACAAAACAACTTTAGAAGAAATAATTTTTTATTACGTTATCTACATTTTAATCTACGTTTTTTAAAGCTGAATCGTTTTTAAGTAGAAATTTTAAAAACATTTATGACTAATAAAAAGAGTTTTCATTTCATCATCGGAACTTTAAAAAGTGATAAAAATTTCGAAATAAAACTTTATTTGTTACTTGGTTCAACAATCATAAAGGTTACATTCAAATGTTGCACATTTTCGAAAATTCGCATCATTTTACGAGCGATCTGGTTCGAAGAAATGCTAAAAATATTTTAAGAAAGATGCTGACTAAGTCGAAATTTTTGCAGACATTGCATGTAATTAGACTAATATAGTGCAATGCCTGTATTTCAAAATCAATTTATTTATGGTAAAGCACTTGATTTTTTTTTATCGATTTCGCTTTTAGGATTAATTATTGGTAGATTTTATTGAAAAGCCAAGGCCGTTTAGAGAAAATACGAAAACCAAGGAAACTGAAATTTCTCAGTTCCCTTTCCCTTCATTATTCAAAACTATGGGGAATCAAATTTAAAATTCTAGTTTTACTCATGGTACAGTGCAAGCACTTCCTGAGTTTTGTGCTTTCTTCCCCCACCCCCATCTTTTTTTGACATTAGTTTGCAAGCAGGATAAAAAAATTCTTAACATAATTACTATTACTGTATTAGGGATTATGTTTAGCAATTCCACTCTGACAATAAATCTTTTAAAAGCTCAATTTAAAAATTGCGTTTGAGGACCCGCTTTAGCAATACGGTATTAATATTATTATTCCACAAATTTTATTCGAATTTTATTTTTGAATTTCTTGTCTATAAAACATTTAAATAAATTATTGCAAACAACAAAAACGAACGAAAGTTGCGCAAAATCTATTAGTACAGTACCGCAAACTGACCATTTTGACAAAACAGCCTTTGAAAATATTTGTTAACAGATGTTTTTTTTGTCAACATTTTTTGCATTGATCATGTTTGGTTGCAATTGTTTTTCTCCTCTCAGCGTTGATTTTAAACAGACTTGTTAGGCCCCAGCAAATGATGGCCTCTCTCTAAACGGCCGCTGCTGCGCTTCTTCTCCCTCGCCCTGTTTTTTGGATAAGCACTATTAGAAGTTATATTTTATTAATTAGCATATAAGGGTCAAACATATCCGGTTATATTTTAAATATTGTTTTTTACACGAGGTTAAAATAATTTATTTTGCTTAATCGATGCCACCCCTTGCACGCTGCGTTACAACAATCTCCTCCGGCTTTGCTGGTTTGCAGTTTCTAGGGGGTGCTTCTTGAGCAATATCGCTCAATCCATTGTGTAAAGTGTGTACGCTTTATGTTGTGTTTTGTTATTGCTGGCCTAATAATAATAATAAAAAAAAAGTATTTATCTAATAATTTTGATTTCTGTAGCTTGAAAGTGAGAGGAGACATTTAGGCAGCTTAAATGCCACTCACGTCGATGCTCCGAAAATTTCCATTATATTTCACTTTGCCGAGCCCATTGGCTGCTACGATTTGCCTACGGCGCAGTTGACCTCGTTCAAGCGGCTTCTCCTCAGGGTCAAAGAACTCCAGTCGGCTAATGATGGAATGCTCCTTATAAACCTTGAAAAAAATTGTAATCTCTCATTTTTTTTTTTTTTTTTGCATTTCTCTCTTTGTGTGTTTTTGATAAAGCAAACAAAAACATTTATAATGACGCAATGTTTTTTTTTTTTTTTAGCTATGTATCCTTTTATTGTTTACTTGGTTTTGAATACAACGTCAGTCCCCGTCAGTTCTTTTTTGCATCATTACAACGTCATCTTAGATGAAGAATTACAGCTGGATAAACTGAGTAATCAGAGTGAAATTGGATCAGGATTAAATTATATTGGTGATTTTTTTTTCTTCTTGTAATAAAAATTGAAAAATTTATTGTAAACACGCATTTAAATTTTTAAAGCAGTTTTTTTTTTTTAAATATTTTTTATACCGGTATATTTTATATTGTTTACATTTTTAATTAATTATTTTTAATTTAGGTGGTTATGAAGAAGTGGCAACTATTGCTCGCCCTCCTATCGATTTGGGACCTAAAACGCCTTCAAATCCAAAAACAGGTTATTTAATAACAATCTTTAAAGTGTTTCCCGGCGAAGATCGAGAGAAATTAGAAAGGAGTTGGCTGCTTTGGACCGGTATACATTTCCATTTATTTTTTAAATTTAAAAATAATAATAATAAATTTTTTTTGTTGCGATTAAAAGGTGCTCGAGTAATCTATAAACATCTTCCGGAATGTTTGGGGATGAAAAGGATGACGTTCCACAAAAAACTGCGACCCGACGGTGGCATCACTTACGTACTCGTTTGCGAATGCAACAATCTCATGGAGTACGTGACCGTCGCCTGTGATTTCGTTGAACATTTGAGAGCCAGATGTTGCGGTTATACGGCTCTTTACAAAAGTGCGGATAAATTTTGAAAACAAATGGAGGATTTTTTTTTTTAAAACCAAAAAAAGATGAAGAAGAAAAAAAAATCAGTTTTTAAGTTGGACAATCAGGTATTTCGCATTCAAATTTTTTATTACTAACATCGAGATTAATAATATTCGTTGTTTTTCTAATTAACATCATAAAAACATTAGCTAAACTGATATTTCAATTTTATTTCTTTTTTTTTATATAAGAAAATGCTTCGTGATAGCTATTGAGTCTTGAGTAATTTTATGTTATTTTTATTTTTTTAATTTATTTATTTCGAAGTTGAAACAAGTCTGTGGTACAACATGTTGATCTATTTGCAATTGTTAAACATTGTTCTCTATTGATGTGGTACGTGGCTGCTATTGCTACAGCGAATTATACGTAAACACTTGTTGAATTTAAAATAATATCTTTGCCTTTACATACATTATAAACTTTACAAATTTTTCATACTATATTAACTTTCTTAACGACGTGAAATTTATATATAATATTATATTATATCAAAAATGAAAAATGGGAAAAAAAATTTTGGGATTGAATTTGTTAACAAAAAAAAAACAAAATCTTTTATCATTTTGCTACCAATTAGAAAAGTTTATTGTCATGTTACAAATTTGATTATCCTTGCACTTTCTAAAATCCACACAAACATTTTAATGCGACTGAAAATTTAAGAAAAAGAGTGTTTAGTTTTTTTTTTATTTTTGGCTGGGAATAAGTATACTGTAGCATAGTTTTTATTTAAGTTTTTTTTACCACCTGAATCATTATTTATTAAAAAAAAACCTTTTAGCAAAATATCCGATATCGAAAAACACTTTATACCATACGCGAACTGTTAAAGGTTTTTCGAATTTTCTTAAACTCATTAATGACGCTAAAAACTTTCTATTATATTAGGCTAATTATTGTGTTTTAAAACATAAAATACACGGTAATTAAGCCTTGCTTACTATACTATTATACAATCTTTTTAAACAAAAATTAACATTACTTTAAATCGTTATGATTTAATTAAATACATATTTTAATACTTTATATAAAATGATTTTCATTATTTTTTATAATGTATTTACTTTTTCTTATGAAGTAAAAATCTCGAATTATATGAAAATCATACTTATTTAAGCCGTATTATGATTATTGTTATGAGCTTATAAGCACTCTTAAATATATTATTGAGAGTTTGTGGAAGATACTCTTTTACGCCGAATTATTGTATTGAAGTCAATTATTATACTCGTTTTTATACACTGCCATACATTCTTTGTATCATCTTTATAATATATTACTGTATATACATCAGCGATATTCTTCTATCGTTCAAAATCAGCCTTAACGTTTTTGAAGCTGGTTCATTTTGAAAATTTTATTATTTATTTTTTATGTTAGATTTCCTATACGCAAAATTTTGATAAATTTAATATATTAATTTAACATTTACTCGAAATTTACATTTTACAATTTTTTTTTTAAAAAAAAATTTTGAGGATTTTGCTTTAACTCTAGATTTAATTTTTTTTTTATGATAATCGTAATCATTATCCATCTCCAAGTTAAATTTGATTCTAATTAAAAAGTCTATCTGAAAATATTCAAAATAACAAAATACAAAACGCACTTTTATACAATCTTTCCAACTAATCGTTCTTCAAATTTGAGGGTGTACTATCACATCGTTTTCAATCGTGACATAGATTCATTTTTTTGTTTGTTAAATATTTGATGGAAATAATTTTTATAAATGAAGCAAAATATAAAATCCAAATTAAAAAAAAATTAAAAGTGATGCATTTAATTTACTTTAATTTTTAATGTTTAATTTAAGGCTAATTTCTATTTGTGCGAATAGAATTTTTATTACTGTTATAATTGGAAACTTTGGCTGTCAAAATTTTATTAAACTTAAAATCTGGCATTCAAAAATTAAAATCCGACACGTTCTAAAATTCAAATTTTAATTAACACTGGAGTAGCCTATTTGTTTCAAAAGTTTATTTTTAAACTCTGAGAAGAATTATTATTTGTATCACTTTTTATTTTACTGTTCGATTATAAGTGATAAAAAGTCATTGAAAAAAAAACAATTGTTATTATAACTACAATATTTGTAATACGACGACGTTTACTGCTATACATGCTATCAGTATGCTTTCAAACTGTCAATGTTATCGATGTTCAATAATTTTATTATAATTAAAGAAAACTCTTCATACAATTACGCGTTTTATTTGGAGTTTTAAGTATTGATGGTGAAAAGCAGTAACCTGCTAAATGTTACCATCTGCATGATTTAATTTTTTTATTCAGCCGGCTTCTATATCAAAAACCATTAATATTTTTTTGGGCATATAAGTTAATTGCCTAATATTAAATGCATCAGGTGAAATAGCTGGTGGCTGCTTTTTACTATCATTAAATACTGTATGAGGGTTGGTACTTTTTAAATGAACAACACCGTATAGGAAAAATAATACGTAAAACTGGTTTCGAGTTCGCGAGGTCTGCTCAAGAACGTGAAATTGCTAATTTAAAAAAATGATAGTTTAAAATATTATTGAAATCTCTTTGAATTTTTGAAAAAACCAAAGGGGTGTAAAAAATTTTTGTTTAAAAAAAAAAATAATAATAAACAAAATTTGATTTCAAACTATTCAAACTATTTATATTAAACATGGCAAAAATATCAAAGAATCAGTCATGTTTTATGCTTATTTAAACTTTATTTTATTTTGATTATAAGTATACATTTTTTTTTTTTTTTTTTGGGTTTTTAAATAATGCAAATCAAAATTTATCATGAGATAGATTTATTTTAAATTAAAAGCGATTTAAATCGTAAATATTATTTTTTTAAAGCAATAATTAAGGTTATCGGTATTAAATTTTAAGCATCTACTTAGATATTAAATCTCCAAAAGTAACTTGGAAGTCGTCAAGTGCTTGCTGAGAGTTTGCTTCAAAATCATTCATGAATGTTTGAACCGCTTTAGCTGGGATTGCGGCTATTTTCTCCATGATGGTTGGGGAATTGGCTTGCATTTCATTGTAGACTTTAGCTACAAGATTTGCGAGATCGATCGATGGTTGTAGTGCGGAATCATTAGGGTTGTTTTGCACATTTGTATAAAATTCGCTCATCATTTGGTCAAATAAATCCGTATTAAAGGTGACCGTATCAGCATCTTCATCGATGGATATCATAGGTCCGCCAGAACCCTAAATAAAAATAACAACAATCTTTTAATTTTTTTGATAATTAATTTAGCCCAACGAGTATAAATAACAATCTTTTTTAAAGCTTTTTTTAAGTGCAATTTAATTAATTTGCAAAACAAAATAATATTTTGTTGCTTATTAATATAATTAAATTTTTTTTAAGGAAAATTTTAACAAGAAATTTAATATTTTATTTTATAATTACACTACTACTATACCGTTTCTTACCGTTTGAATTTGAAAGGCTTGTCCGTAAATGACAAAAATTGTCAAGAAAAAGAAAACAAAAATTTGATTCATATTTCTTAGAATTATTACTAAAATTTACTGTTGAGTTTAATTATGTTTTAAAGCCAAGAGTTGTTGTAGAATTAATTTGGATTTGATGACTATTTATACTAAATTTTGAACGAAAAGCACATATTGCATTTTACGTAATAATTACTGTATGTTGACATGAAATATTTGGTTAATGTCGATTGTTTTTTAGTCTAGCCTATAATATGCTACGATATTGATTGTGTAATTTATAGCATTTGGAACACCTTGCAGATTGCATCAGTGCAATATCTGTAAGCCTATTATTGCATACAATGGATTGTCAATATGTTAAAAAAAAAAACTTATAGCACCGGATTAAAGGTTTTAATGGACCAAAACATTCTTTCTTACATTAAAAAGTTCATGAAATCATGCCGAGATGCCTACCTACTGTAATTGAACCTTACTCATTAAAAGACATTATATGTACATGTTGTATCAGCTGTTGGTGAAGTTGGACAATAATACCAATTGAAATAACCAATCGCCCCCCCCCCCCCCCCAACCACCTCCCACGCACACAAATCATTATGTGAATTCAGTGTAGGCGTACAAATAACCCTTCGGACAATAACCCTCCATGAATGGAATATTATCTTTATCTTTATTTTAACTAATTAATTAAACTAAAATTTAATTAAATAAATGTATTGAAAAAATGTGCAAGGGCTTAGAGAGGTTTGCATAACCCAATAGCTTTTTTTTTTTAGTAGTTAATTGACCAAGGGATAACTTTAATTGATATTACTGTCTTAGAACCCAAACCTGAATGATTCATTTTAATGATAAAAAAAATTTGTTGAAATTTTTGTAACACATTTATAGTGGATTTTATGCGTAAATCTAGGACGTGCATAGTATTAAATAAAATATATTTTAAAAAAATTTTTTTTTTATTTTGAAAATTTTTTTTTTTAAAAATTTTTTAAAAAATTTTTTTTTTTGAAACCTTTTGTGTCGCTGAGGCTTCTGGACTACCATAGCAGTGACATCATAATAATTACTGTACATGTCAGAAAAATCTGCCATTAATTTGCAGAGATTTGTGTGAACTGAGCTTATAGCGACAGATCTTGCCGGTGTGAACTGGACTTAATGACGTCACTTTTCGCGTTTCCTTTCGGTATAAGGCACGATCCCACTACACGAATTTTATCCTTGCTAATGTATTGTCTTGTGATTTACAACATTCCGAGTCATGCGACCCAGCGAGGACACAACATAGTGGGGACACGCTTTAATATTTGGCTCCATATTTGACGAGGAATGTGGTTGAGAGTTTATTGGTTAGTTTTACAAAATGAACAAATCCAGAATTTCCGAACAAAGTATTAATTTTGATGAGGAGAAACTTGCTATGGAAGTTCAAATGGTTTTCCTAGAGAATGAAGAAAGTCAGCTGCAAGCAAAGTTAATTGTAAGTGCAAAATCTGTATGGGATCCGCTGAGCTAAAATGTATAACCAGTTCTATTCTGTTCATTAAACATTATAACATTGTTACTAAAAGTATTAATATTAATTATTTTATAGCCGGAATCTCAAGTGAACGTTGTCAGTAAGAAGAACGGCGATTTAGTTGGGAAACTAGTTGCTCATAGTTTATACGGTACGTGTTAAAAGTTGCTAAAGCTGAATGCATGTAATCTGGGTATGTGTTAAAAGTTGCTAACGTTGAATAAGTTACATGTAATCTGAATAACTTTTAATTTCTTGATGTAAAAAAAATGATGAATTGTGTGACTGAACGATTGTCATGTTATATTTGAAGGCATAGTTGTTTTGAAGGAGACGGAGGACGAATTAATGATTCGATTAGATCCCAATTGTAAAGGTTTTTATTCGGAATATTTTATCCTGGAGCTGCAAAAAGTCGACAATGAATGGTCTATCGTGAGACACAATCTGCCTCATTTCATGACGTTGGATATGATTGTACAAAAAAAAAGCAAAGGTAAAGCGCGACAAATAATCAACGATTGCGATGAATATCTGAGATCGTATACGTATCGTAAATTCCAAGTCCAAGAAGCAATGGTGAATTAATTGTATGGGTTGCCATTTGCTATTTATCATTAATCGTACAAATTGTTAATTTTAGGAATTGTTCCCGAACTTGACATTTAACTACGATAGCACTTATAGTTTCGTCGCTATTCGTTTTCGCGGGATTGAAAAAATGAGAGGTACCAAAGCCATTTTAAGGTACGGACCCTACGACGAACTTCCAGTGGATATAGACTTTGAAATCGAAGGTAATTATTTTCATCTTTTTATTCAGAATCGTTTTTAATACAGCAATTATTATACATTTTTTTTTTAACCAAAAAGAATCTCAGTTTTCTCGCGATAAAAGAAACGAAATCAAAAATTTAAAGGTCTTGTTCAGGAAGACATTCATGGCAGAAGCGCTTAAAACTCTAGAAACTGAATGAATTTATAAAGAATGCATTCATTTCTATCTGTATATTTCTCGTCTTTTATTAAATGCTTTTTTATTTTAATTTACGTACTCTCTTTTTATTTAAAAACCAAACGAGCAATTATTACGAGTGCGATGAATAATTTTATAATTTTTTTATGTTAAAAAAATATTTAATAACGTTTTCTGTTTCTAGAAAATGACAAATTTCGAGAGATTGAGTATAATAATTATCCTCCTAATTTAATTTAAAGAAAATTATTATTTATTTTAATTTAAAAAAAAAAATCGATTTATTTTTTTTTCCCTCTTCTGTATTGACCGTTAAGCCCATCCTCTCAAAATGTTATCCAGTGGCTACTCCTATAATTACATAAAATTAATGCTGTGTATACGAAAATAATAATTATTAACATACATGACAAAATTATTAATTTTTTTTTTTAAAACAAGAAAATTTGGCTCAGAAAATTGAATTAATTTTGAATAATAATTATTGTGATCATCTGCATGACGTCACGAGGGGGTTTTTTGTATTTCGGTTTAAAAGGTGAAAAATAATGTCAATCCATTTTGGTCAGCAGATCGAAGAATTTTCATCGTCGAAATTAACATTTATTTAAAAACTAACGTTGGTTGTGTGGCTCATAGTTCGTTCGGTTGTATATTTAATTGTTCTTTATTATCAATTTAAAAAAAAAATAGCTTCACGTTCGTTTGTTTTGATAAATGAAGTGGAGACCGCGAACCTAAATTATCGTGCGTTATAGTTCAGAATGAGGTTATGTTTTTTTTTTTTAAATGAAATAAATTGAACGTAAATGATTTGTCAAATTTAACAAAAATTAAAGTAATGAGCAATTTAGAAAGCGAGCAGAACGATTTAGTTAAATATTCTTTGTTGACATTTTTGGAGAATCAGATTAGCGACGGTGAAAGTCAAATTAGGTACAGTCAAATTTTTGATTTCTTTTTAATTCATTTTCTTGGTCGTTCGCGTTACTTATATTTTATCCTTTGCTAATATTATATATTTTTGCTGTAGTCTCATCGATGAAATAGTTTTAAGTTACGTTACGAACGTCGTGGAAGATTTGGGAGTCGATCGAAAAAATTATGAGGAGCAATTTGACGTCGAAGAATTCGCCGAAATAATGGGAGCTTATTTCCCGGGCTTTGCAAATATTGAAAGGTTGTAAAGTTTATTGAATGCGGTTCGTATCTGATAATTAACTTCTCTTTGGATTTACAGATCTCAAGTTTGTGAATGGATATTTAAATTAGCCGACCAACTAGCTCGTATGCGATCGAATGGAGAAGACGATTCCTCATCGACGAAATTTCATTTCAATCTGACAGTGGATACGGAACTATGTCAAAATACCGCTAATTTAAATAGATCTCAATGCTCGTCTTCATCTTCTCCTCTATCACCCCAAACCTTTAGTCTTTCCAATTCTCTATCGTCATCACCCGTTACCAAATTTTCCAAACCTTCTGAAGGCAATGGTAAACGTTTAACAAAAGTTTTTTTTTTTTTTTTTGATCACAGTTTATTAAAAGTAAGGTGTTTACAGGTCATGCTGAATTCGCAGGAAGAAATTCATCTCGGCTGTGCAAAAAAAATCCGCAAATTTACGAACGGGAGCATAAATCTTCTTTAAGTGATAAGGTTTAACTACATTTCGAAATTTATTTCATGCTTTATTTTATTCGAATTGATTAATTTATAAATGCATTAATTAGGATGACTGTGATGATTTTGATGATAAAGGAAGTCTGGAATTAGATATTGACAAAGATATAGAAATTCTTCAAGAAATGTTTCCTAACGTTAGTCTTCTGGAAGTAACTCATTGTTTATCTGTAGTCGGCGACACAGAAAGAGCAGCTCAATTAATTATGCATCGTTTAGAAAGCAAAGAATCTTTAACTTCAACTTCTATACAAGTGACTGAATATCGACGTTGAAGTTTTTCTTTTAAATACAGTATTTTTAAAATGATTGTAATTTTATTTAGTTCTCGGTTGGGAAAATGCGCAGTGCTCCTAAAAATGATAAAGAACTTAAAGCGCATATTTTATCAAGGTAGGCTAAACATAAATTCTATTTTATAATTGAAAATTGTATAAAATTTTAATGCGAGTTATTTTTATTTTATTAAAGATATGCTTTCGTCGATAAAGCGGATGACGAAAGAGATCACAAACCAGTGGCACCAAAAACAGTTGAGTATTATTTATATCAATCATGGTCATGATGGTTGTTAAGGTGAATGACTTATTCGTTGGTATAACCTTTTTTTTTTTTTCATTTTAGCAACCTAAAAAATTGATTCGTTATCGCGATAACAAAATTGTGAGTATTAAGGGAGAAAAATTTACTGAACTGAACGGTGACAACGACTGAAATGCATTTCTAAACTTTTGTTTTCTCGAAAGTTTTATAATTATTATATAAAAGGTATTCGATCTCAACTATAATATCGTTTTAAGATAACGTAACATCTATACCCTTAAAAAAATAATAATAAGGGCAGCATAAACTTGCATGAAACATAAAAGGCGAGTATTTATAATATTGCATAAAAAAATAAGGTTAGTTCACTGCTCGTTTGTCGAGCATTCAGAAACCAAAATGTTTTCAATGTGATTTAATGCATTTAGAAACGGCATTTGAATTTTAGAATCACTTCTACAATATATTCATTTTGAGTGATAATATCAATTCCAGTCTATTTTTGCATTTCAATTCGTGTCTTTCTAATTTATACATAATAATTATATACGTAAAAGGTACTGTTTCTCAAATGTATAATCTTCCATGTTCTAATCTCGTTTCGTGAATGTGATCGTTTCGCAGCAGCGGCTTTAAATGTTAACTGTGATTTTGTTTCGTTAATTTTTTTTTTTTTGGCTTTTACAGGTGTTTTTTTTTTAATTATTACTTTTATTTTGTAAACATCAGTTTTTGTTGATACCCCGGTAAGATAATTATCGTTGTTAGTATTCGGTGTTGCGTCTGTTAACTATAATATCAGTTTTAGTACCTGAATCTATTACCTCCCAAATTTTTTGTTTTTTGTATATTTTCATTTCCATATTTAAATTTACGAATTTAAATACAGTCATTTTACTATGTAAACAATGTTTGATATTTCTTTTATTTTTATTATTATTTTTTTTAAATTAAATTGATTTAGACAATCTTAAATAATGTTCTTTTTCATGGTTAACAGTATGAAATAATTTTATAAACTACTTTCAAAAAAAAAATTAATTATTCCCCCTCTGATTAGTTATTAAGTAAAATTTATTTTAAAAATAAAATTTGACAACTTTTCAAATGTAGCCTGAAATTTATTGATAAACGCACCCTGTATAATTATTGTAGCAGCGCACCTAGCGTTGGCAATGAAAAACTGCTAGTCGAAACATGTGGGTGGTCAAACGGGTAAAAACATTGGTTAAAACTTGTCAAATGAGCTTTGTTTCTTTAATTGTTTCTTAATTATTATCTCGCCGCGTTTACTGAATCATTCTTTCCGAGGAAATGTTTGAGCGAGGTTTAAACTGCCAAAGTTTAATAATATGCAATTTTTGCGAGAAAGTAAAACAGGAAGTGTAAACAAACTACTGTAGCCTACGTAAATGTCGAATTTCTCCGATCACAAGATTACTGCATGAGGAACTAAAAATTTACTAAAACTTTTTCATCCTGGATTAAATTATTATTCAAATTTCTTTTTGTATTGCCTTCATTAGTTGTTGATAATTTCTAATTATGTCGGACGACCGTGATTTTTCCGCATCGTATGAGTTACCGCGACCATCAACTTTGGTCCACAGCGATGTGTTTGGAAAGGTAAGTTTTCTTACTCGTACACTGTACAGTATTAAAGTTTGACGAAATTACAAATAAGCTTAATTGAATATTTAATTTTTAACTAGAGAAAAGCCCTGACTGGTTTAGGACGTTTAGAATGGGTGTTTTTGATTTTGTCTTGCGTCAACATTTTCATCGCCACTGGCTTAACTTTGGATCGACTGATTATATCTCGTTCTGATCCAGAATCATTCGACTTTACTTATTCTTTACTTTTACTTATCAGCTGCTGTAAGTTAGCATAATTTTGCCATACTTATTGTGTGTAAATTGATTTGATTAGAATTTATTTTTTAATCCGGTAGTGTTTTGTATTTTTTACATCTTCAATGGAGTTTTACGCGAACGTCAGTACGAGATTTACGCTTTCATGGGAGCCGTGACGTTGGTTTTGGTCTATTGCATCCTCGAATATATTTTAAGTCCAGAAGGTCGAAATGTCATCAAATTGGTGAGAAAATAATTCGATTTATCATTACGGAAGTAAATATTTGAGTCAAGCAAGCATTTGATAAATTTATTATTTCATTTTTTATTTAATTAATGCACCGGGTGTCAGAGATAATGTTGCCCCATTTCAGTTTTTAAAAAAAATAAATAATCTAACAAAGTGCAAAGATTTAAATTTTGCACCATTTTACAGAGAAACCCGTGCAATTCTCTGTAAAATAGCGTAAAATTAAAACTAGTAATCTTGTTTAATAATTTTTTGACAAACTGAAATTGGCCAAAATTATTTCGAACACTTGGCTTATTTTTTTAATTTTGTTTTCAGATTCGTTTGATTGCTGCTAGTGTTCTTGCTCCAGTCAATATTGCATTAGCCGTCATTGTTGCTCGAAAATTTGGTTGGCTGGAATTTCGAATCGTGGGCGCCGCTGAAGCATTACAACGTTTGCAAATTTGTTTTTACGAAATAATGATAGAATTTGGTTATGGAGAATATAAATTTTCTTTTAGAAATGTACAGACAGTTGTGCTTCTACCTCAGTTTACAGAGGTTTGATATACAAGCAGGGGTAAGAACAGTACTTAATAAAGCAAAAATTTAAATTAATAATGATATTTTTTATCACATTTTTAGTTGAGTTTTGTAATACTGATTTTGAGAAACGGGAGCGAAATCAACTTTGAAGAAATTTTAACTTTGAGTATTGGCATTCCATTAACTATCGTTTGTTTTTTCGTCGGATATGTTTCGGTAAAACTTTGCGTATTCAACAATTCAAAATTAATTATTAGTGTATTAATTAAGAAAAACGTTTTTCGATAGGTCATACGAGAGTACAAGTGTCTTGTTTGGTTTTTTGCAATTTTAAGTTTGATTGAGCCCAGTTACATTATTTATAAATTGGCTATGGTAAGAATTTATAAACCTTAAGACTAAGTTTTGCCTTTTTTAATACCGGTGTCGTACTTTGCATTTTTAAAATTGTGTTAATGGTTAAAATGAGGCATTGAAAGTATCCGATTTCACTAAGAGATTTACTTAATTAGATAAGGTTATTATAGTGGTTTAATTCGAACTGAGTATACGCAATGATGGTATTATATTTTCATTAATTTGTCATTAATAATTCAATCTATTGAATTACGTGCAATTAAATTTTCCAATAATTCCGGTTTGATAATTAATTTACGGTATTGATTTCATTTTTTAATAATTACCAATTTTTTAATAATTGTTTTTATTTATAGATGTATATTGGAAATCGAGACCTTACTTCTTGCTTTGAACATATTGCTGCACCTTGTATTCACGTTTATACTATTATGGGCGTTGGTAAGCATAATTAGTTAACTCTTGCATTATGATTAAATTACAGAAATGACAATGATTTGCTTTTGTTAGGATATTTTGCATTCCTAGTTCGTGCAGTTCTTCTAGTAGAATTAATATTTGTTTATCGGAATTTCGGTCATGGATTGAAAGATAGAGGTAAAAGTACTAACGCAAAAAGCTTTTTTTTTTTTTGTTTAAGTTAATTATTTTCAAATTCTTTTAGATTTCGTCAATTTAGTATCTGAGCGAACGAGTCTTTTAGGCAGAGGTTATTAATATTGTTGCCGTAATCTTTTCAATGAAAATTGTTTTTTTAAATAATAATTTTTTAAAGGATGGAGCAATTGGGACGATGATGATAGGAACTGAACATATCTATTTTTAAAACGGAATAATCGTAAAATCTAAATGATTATAATATTTTTAATTACAAACTAAACTATTTTAATTAAGCATAAGTTTGCAGGCAAAACAATTGAGGCTGTGAATGTTGTAATTATTTTTTTATATTGATATAATGTATTAATGTTGTAAAAAAAAAGAGAGAGAATATAATCGTGAGAATAGCAATTCACTACCAAAAATGTTAATATTATTATAGATTTACATAAATTTAAACTTTATTAATGACGTTTGCTTGCTTGAAAGTTATTTGTGGTATGTAAAATAATTTAGCTAAAGTAATTCAAAATAATCCGATACATGTACTACGGTATCAAAATTTTTAATTGTTTTTAAAATTTCGAGGTAGAAAAATGGGGTACCGTACAAGTTACGGGGGCACTATTTCCGGTTAACTTTTCCCACCATTTTTGAGTTCCGGCATCGAGAGCAGTCGGTTCGGTTTTGTCAACGATGGTTCTGTATAGTACGGTATAATATTATAGTTCGGATTTTCGGTAACTTGTGCAAATAGTTTTTTCTTGGCCATCTTTAGTTTACATCTCAAGAGATGAACAGACCAACTTTTTATTATGGTAAGTCAGAAACATTTTTTTTTTTAAAGTATCCGATCGCGTCCCGAAGGCAACTATAAGCCTACATTACCGTAATTCGGCTCACAGTCAAACTGTTTACACATAATAATAATTCGTTAACTCTTGAAAGGTTAAGGTTCTTTAAAGTTCTAGGCGATTGAGTGCTATTTTCGACGGTAACCTATTAATTATTATAAATACTGTACGAAGATGCCAAACATTTTTTTTGAATCATTTGCATTACATGCAGAAATGACCGCAATCATTTCTGGGAACAGTCTGATTTTTTACTTTTTCGTGAGAATAATTTCTAGTTATGATTAGGTTTTAAGGTGGAGATCTGTAACATCCGATAAATAAATGACTGCTCATTTTTGCAATACAATACATGTACAAGTAGTATCTATTTGGTACAGTACTGTAGCCGTGTGCCGAAGTTTTGGTCAGAGCTGACCTTGTATCGATTATAATTACTGTAGTTAAGTTATTATTAACGAATTAGTAAGAATTCGTAATACATATTTACTATGAAATATTGTTACTTCGACTTTTATAAATTTGAGAGTTTGCAACGATAACAATACAATTATTTCTACGTTTTGATTTAAAGGCGGTTCCTTAATGATCCTTGTCGACCGCTGCTGTGTTTATGAAGCTACGGCTTTTAGATTATTCAACAGTGTTACTTTCTTTTTTTAAATTCAAAGAAAAAAGATACTTGAACCTGACTAGCGATAGAAATATGAGTTTATTGAATTCAATTGATTGTGCTGTTCTATTTTGATTTACATTTGTAAACCATCAGTGTGCAATGCTGTATGTACATGTAATTAGATATTTGCTGCATTTTTAACCCCATTTATGGCAAGAATAAGGCTCTTATAGGTACATTACTTTACATAAAAACTACGTGAGAAGGTCAAACGTAGATTACATTAAGTTGAAAAGTTATCTTTTAAAACGGTTTTTGTAGTTTGCCAAAAATTCACGAGAATGGAGATACAGTAATCTTGCTATTGCTGCAAACCCTTCAAATCTAATTGAGGCGTTGTGGAGTAAATCGGGGGGTTTTTTTTTTCTTCCTTTACAATTAAATTATTTAATTCTAAGAATATCTAATATTAATACAACATCGCCTTTCAAGAATTATTGTTACACAGATTATTTTCGCGCGAGATCTAAAGCGCTGCACTAGTTCTTGAGATCGGCTGGCACTTCCATCCCGGTAACTGAAGCAAGGTATTCCATCTCCTCTGTAAAATACAGAAATTGTTTTTAGTACTTTTCGCAAAATATTATAAATGAACGAGACAACAACCTTTAATACGTCGTTTATTTTCTACCGCCTTCTTAGCATCGGTGATGATTTTCTGTTTGGCTTCTAATTCTCTTACTTTAGTTTCTTTCTTTGAGAGCCGACCTACATTGATATTAGAAGAAATTATTCGTTTTTAATCATATTAGGTTATGTATTTCTGAAACTTAACTATAATTATAGAGTCCGTAGAGAATTCCTGTCGTTAAACACGTCCATCGCCCAAACTAAATAAGAAACAGAAAAACGATTAAACTTGAAAATGATTATTCCAAGATGTCCTTGAGACTCGTCCGTTGCATGCACTTTTATAAGTTAATAGAGATTAAGCGCTCATTAATATTTTAAAAGATTGCACGTTACTTATTTTCATTGAATTTTACGTTATGGGTCGCATTGAAAATCGAAAATTTACCCTGATAAGCGGAGAAACCTTAACGGGAGCTTGCAGAGTAGCCGCAGACATTTTGTTGGCGATGAAAATGGCTGATTATCGATGTTGGTTTGTATCGAACAGCATCGATTATACATCGATATACCACATCGATTATTTGATTACCGGGCTGGAGGAATGACGAGTTCCGTTTGGGCAGATTAGAGAGTTTGCGGTGACTGCTTCTTAACCTCTTAACTGCTTAAAGTCCCTTTTTGTGACGTGGCCACTGCGTCA
>JAQGAZ010000705.1:0-48790 GCA_034692225.1 Polydesmus complanatus
ATATAAAACTTATTTTTTGCTTTTTAGCGCATTAAAAGCGTATTTCTTTTAGTTTTTTAAAACTATTTTTTTATTTTTTGAATAAAAATGTGTATGATATGGTCGTTGACTGAAGTGGAAACGAGGTCAAAGTGAGGGACGCAAAGTCTGTTTATGGTCGAAACCGGGGAATTTGTTGAGCTCTGGAACGTCCGGAAGAACTTCGAAGAGACGATGGAGGTTGGAAACGAATTTCTTCGGTTCCGAAGGCACCTAAATCTTCTCCGCTTCCTCTGGAACCACCACCACCTCCTCGGTGTCCTTGGTCATCTCGCCCACCATCACCGGGAGAAAAGTTGGGCGGTGGAAGAAGAAATTGATTGTCGTCGAACTGTGGTCTGAAGCGACCACCACCCGAGGACGGTCGAGACGGCGGTGGAGCGAAGAATTGCTCTTCTTGTTCTCCACTGCCACCTTGATTAAAAGACGGTCTCGAATGTTGTTGTTTAGGCGCTTGCTGAATTTCTTCACCGCCTCCGCCTCCTTGAGCTTCGTCGGGAAAATATCTGTCGGCGTAACGGATGGTTCCGTTGGGATTTTGACTACTATCTGGAAGAGCTTTGTATAGGTAGTCGTTGACGAAGTGGTATTTATTACTTTGTTTACAGATGTTATCTCCACCTTCGGCCATGCAGATGAGGTGAATCTGGTGGAAAGAAGTGCCTGCGGGGCACATCCACGAATGACGAACGCCTTCGTTGCAGTAGTGGAACACTTCGCAGCTCAAACCGTCGTCGGCGTAATAGCCGGGTTTCTTTTCGCTGCATTGGAATTTGGATTCTTGCAGAAGAAGAGTTAAACGATCGGGTTTCTTTTCTTCTTCGGCTAATTCTTCTTCAGTCGCTCCTTTGCCGCCTTTCTGAGAACCGCCCTGAAACAAAATAATTACGGTTTTTAGAACGTATTTTTTTATTTACATAGTTTTTAGAAGATGCGCGGCGTGAAAAATTCATTTCATAATTATTATTAAAAATTCGTGGTGTTTTCTTTTTTTGATTGTATGTTATTACAGCAACACCTATTTTACGTTATTCTTTGAAACTTCGTGGCGTATCTCGGTCACACTGAAACGCTTTTAAATGGTACAAAAAAATGGGAAATAGAATACTATGATAATATTATTTTTTAATGCATTTTTAATTAAAAATAATGTTGTCTTAGGGAAAAGTATTTAGTTTTTTTGAATTTCTGGTTAAGTTAATTAGATTTTTTTTTACTACCGAAGTACTATGCTGTATTTAAATTTTTTAATTAAGCTATTAATTTCTGTTTAGAATTTTTCCTGCAAACGTAATGCAGTACAGTGGTATTTTCATCGATGTTAATCATTTTAGACTCATTAACATTGTTTTTCAAATGAAAAGCAGTTTAATTATTATCATTAGAATTCCTTTTTTGCTGCAATTGTTTGACTATTCTACTTTCGGAACTAAACGATTGAATTGAAAGAACGGGTATTTTGTTGCACGGCGGCGGAGTATTATGTAATTAAAAATTGTAAAGAGTATAATAATAATTATGAATGAATCAGGTGATAAATAAAGAGTTGCAGCGATGTTATTATAAGAGAGGGGTGCATTTTATTTAGCAAAGTAGGTGAAGAAGAGTCCAACCACCGTAATAATTATTATTACGAACAGAAAGAAGAAGTTAAAATAGCAGCGAAACTTAATTGCAGTTATTAGCCAATTATTTATGCACGCACGAACAAAATGAATGTAATAATTATATAGATAGTTGTTTTTGAAACGGGGGGAGGGATGGGGGAAATGATAATAAAAGTAAATATCGGAAGTTGAGTACTTACGAAATCGGCTTCGTTGGATCCGTCGGAAGTAAAACTTGGTCTGGAACTAAATCGTCCTCCTCCGACTCCCGTAGACGAAGGTGCGGGTCTTTCGCTGGGTGGTGGTCTGAAAGACCTAGGTGGAGGCAAAGGTCTGAACCCACCTCCGCCCAAATCATCTAAACCACCGCCGCCATTCTCATCTCCTCCTCCCCCGCTACCACCTTCGCCGCTACTTCCGAGTTCGGGTGGTGGTAATCGGAAGGAAGGAGGTCTGGATCTATGTCTCCCACCACCGCCGCCGTCGGAACCGAAAGCCGGAGCTCGTCTCGGGCCGGGGAAATCGAAATCGGCTTGTCTTTTATTTCTGTGTTCGGCGCGAGCTATGGTAAACAACAACGCGACGAGACAGCTCATCCACGTCAGCGATTTTACGCCACAAACTTTCATCTTCTTCCTGAAAATTTAAACAATCGGTAAAATATTAGTAAATCGAATTTTTTTTTAGAAAGAATGCCGGATGACTCGTATTGTTTCGCACTCTGATTAACTCTCTCTCTCTATGTTATTATTCATGTGGGGGTTTTTTTTTTTTGGTGAAAGCTTTCTTCTAATTGCGCTTAGTTGAGGCGTTTTGTGAAAGTTGGTCACGTTTTAATTGGCGTTTCAATTGTCTGTTTTTTTAACTATCGTGTGCCGTGTACGTTGCTAGAAAATTCTTTTAAAAAAACTTAATTTCCTTCTTTTTTTTCTCTTGATTTTTAAGAAATAAAATGGGAACAAACTTTTAATTTTTTTTTTTTTTGGTTGGGTTTACATTTTTTTTAAAATAAATGATCGTATAATAATTGCAGACTTTATTTGCTCATCCGTGTTGTGAATCTTCTATAACAATCGGATAAATTGTTCTCAATTTTTTTTTTTTTTTTTTTTGGGGAGGTTTTTTTTACAATTCAAAAAGTTTGTTTTGATAAAAATAAGGGAAGAAGAAATTATTCGTTATTGTTTTCATAGAAAGTGTGATGATTTTTTTTTTCTTTTTCTAAATTTTTTTGGAAATTATTATTAAATTTATTTTTGGCTACTCATCATCTTCGTGATGTTTTCAAAAGTATTGTTACGTCACAATAAGTCAGTGACCCAGTTACTACCGTACTAGATCTTTGTGAAAGATGTGGAGAATGCGAGACTCCGACTGCGGAGAGATTTTTAGTGTTTTGTCTGCGCAAAAATATCAAAAGTCTACTTTTTCTTTTATCATGCAAATCAGCTTTTCTCGTTTCAAGCGATATCTCCTCCACACCCTCACTCACTTTGCGGTTGTAGCTTTTATCTTCGGAGGAGGGAGAGGAAGAGAGAGAGCAATAACTCGAGGTTGAAGAAACAAATTACGCAGTTTTTACAAAAAGGAAATAATTATATTAACTTTAATTTGATATATTTATTTGATGATGGGCAGTACAACTGTCATTTTCATATAATAAATGATTAGCGGATAATTTTAATTTGATTGTCTACTATAAATAATATTTACCGGTATTGCTAAAAAAAAATTTTAATGCACTGTTATATAACTATGAAAAAATATACAGTACTGTAGTAAGAAATTTTAAACGTTTAAGAAAAATTACATAGTTGTTTATTTTTTATAGTTTAATTACCGGTAATGAAAAAGCGAAAATTTAATAAAATTAAAAATGAAATAAACTTTTTAAATTAAAGTTAATTTTTTTTAAATAAAAAATGCGTAAATTCAAATAAAGAAATTCAAAAGAAGCATAAACTTGTAATATGTTACATTTTAGTTCTAATTAAAATTTAATTATTATGAAGTAAAATAAAATTAAATATTTTAATAGTAAAATTAATTTATAGTTTACTTTTATTATTTATTAAGAGTTTTATTTAATGGAAAAAATAATTTATTTATTTACCTTAGTGAGTATTTAGTAGTTGAGTATTAATCCACACTTGAGTCCCCCACTTGAAAAATTCAGCAATTTCTATTTCTTTCTAAGGTATTTATATAGACAGGTGTAAAGAGGCCACCTGGTGGAGACACGAGAACACCTTAGTTTCCTATTGGCTTATAATTTTCTATGAGGGGGGGTTTTCTATGAGTTTATGGGGAAAGAAGATGGTCAACGTTTCATTTGGATTGGGAGTCACTCAGTCTATTTGGCCATGACTCTATACCTAAAAAAAAGGGAAGAAAAAATTGACCGGATAAACAATTTCTCAGTCACATGGATCATTAAACAAATATGGCAGGGCCAATTTCATATATTCGAGTATATTATATTATTCACCAATTGGACGTTGAGTTACGTCATTACTCGCAACACTGCTTAGCATAAGTAGAGATGAAGAATGAGGGTGAGAATTTGGACATCGGGTCACCTTGCTAATACAATCTATTATTTTTTACATTATTATTATTCCCCTTCAATTAAATGATTTACAATTTTATTTTGGTTGCTTCGATAATTACTATGTATTCTAATTATTTTTAATTGTCAGGTTTAATGCAACACCGTTATTATTATTTTATTGTGTGTGTTTTTTTTTTTTTTAAATTAAAAAATTCACACGCGTGGAGTGATAATCATCAACATTTCGTGTCATAAAAAGTACATTTTAAAACTTAAAAAGTTAGAAAACATTAAATTGTTCTACTCTGTGATTAAAATATCCTCTTTCGACCTCAACACACGCGGCAAAACGAACCAGCCACTATGCACTGCTCTGAATTCAGCTTCATCGAACCCGTTCCTGTAAATCTTTTCTTGCATCACACCCCATATTTTTAGCCTACTTAATTTGAATCTGACTCTCTGAGATATTGAAGGAGTGAGGCAACGTATGATAGGTACCCATCAAGCTGTTGTGTATGCAGGTGGGGAGTAAAGTGAGTAGCTATACTACTTGTGTTGCTGCGTATGTTGAGACTTAAAGAAGATATTAATTTTAAACACAGAATAGAACAATTCAATATTAATAAAAAAGTCATTTCCATGTGTTAAGCACATATAATTACCGGTATTTTAGCAGGTTAAACTACTAATTCAGTTGGGTTCGCTTTTTTCTGAACACCTTGTACAAAACAACTGTGGAGTAAAAGCTCGGTTATATAAATACGGTTTTTATAAACACAGTAATTTGTATTATTATGAATGGAAAACTACAGCGTTTCATTCCGAGTTTTCAAGTATCTTCAGTCTATATTAACTCAGATATTCGAGATTTTGCGTGGTTAAATTTAGTCAAAACATATTACCAATATATAGGCCTACGGTATATATTTTTTTTCATATAACTAAATAACAATAACTTTTGAAGTGGAGTTTTTTTTTATTTATTTTGTTGCAAACATGTACCGTACAGTTGAAAAGAGCTTTTTTTAGTGCTAGTACTCGAAATCGTCATTTTCGTCGAGAGCCATACTCTATACTCTACGGTAGCTCTTCAAATGACACTTTAATAGCCAAAAAAAGATTTTTTATTTTATTTTATTCGAACAAGAATAAGACTCGTTTGAAATGACGTCATCACAAATTTAATATGTCAACACCGTTAGATATAATACGTAAACTTTTCTAAATTGATATGACATACATGTACGATATTATATTTTTTTATTTTTATTTTAATTTGATACACTCAGTTAAGTTAAAATTGTTTTATCAGACGCAAAAGAAAAAAAAAAACTCATGAATTTTGTATTACAGTATTATTAAAATTGCACTTTGATAACACCTATGGTACACCTCCATCTCAATCGTTTCGTATTATATTCTTAAATTATTAAATTTAACACCGGTTTTTGTTTCGAGTGATCCGATTTTGGAATACAAGTTTTTTTTTTTAAAGGGTAATTTAATACGTTTTAATCTTTTGCAAATTAACTAAATTGCGCTTGACATTGCTATGCATTTTCATAATTTTATCGGTACATGTACATGGAATTAATTAAAAAGCAAGAATTAACTACTTGCAGTTAAATAAATTCGACTTACGGTAATTAGTTAATAAACAATAATACCGGTAATTGTTTACTACATGTATTCAAGTTAACGCCTTTTTATTTTTGTTGAACAAGTGCTCATTTTTTTTTTATTACAATTTTTTACATAATAATATACGGTACGACACTCTACGACATTTATGTAAATTGTAAATTTACATCTTTGTTCTTATGGCAAATCTTTCTTTATTTGTAATTTTTGGAACGTATATAAAATGCAACGTAGGCTTACACTGTAAATAAAATTAATAATTATAGGATAGCAACTAAAATTATTTTTTCTACTGTATACTACAGCAGAAATTGTTTATAACGACCTCGGATATAACTGCATTTTCCGCTCTTCTCATAGCAATCATAATGTAATACTGTATCTTAGATTTTGTTCCTTTTAAAAGACGGTGAAAAAAATCCTTTAAAATTGTATGTAAGAACAGTAAGTAGTGTATCTAAAAATCAATGGGTAGTAATGGTGGTTAACTATGTTGATGTTGAACGGTTTGAAAGTTACTCGGATATAGCGGCACAAAATGCTCGGTCGTACATGTATTTAAAAATAAATGGGTTAGTTTGGGTATGGTTAATTAATTAATTTATTATGGGTTTGGTTGGTTTATGGTAACTAAGGTTATTGCATGCCAGCAATAACTTTCTCCCCCCCCCATACAAATTGCATTGTTTATAACGGCTAGTTAAAGTGATAAAATTGTTATAGTTTTTGCCAGGCATATTTAACCCTAACATAAATAATAATTATTATTGTTTGTATTGTATTAAATCACACAATATAAACGCCGTCACCCCGGTAGTAAGGTTTGTTTTGTTTACAATCGAATGACGAGTAACGGCAATACAGTAGTAATTATCTACACTTTTTGAAGAGAATAATTTATTCTTATGACTTTTAAACTTTATTTGTATTTGCATTAATCAATGTTTGATTGATAAATTCGTTATTGTAGTATTAATTGACGCGGCGACGGCAGCGGAGGAGAGTTGAATGAACAATCGTTAATTGCGTTTGAATTAATAGTTGATGCGAATGGATGAACGTCTTTTCTAATTGCTATCGGTTGGGGGAGAGATGCTCATTCACCCATCTCTCTCTCCCCCCCCCCCCCTCCCTCTACTCCCCCCTTCACTTCCACCACCACCCCTATTTACACATAATATAGTGGGGGAGGGAGCTACGGTATACGGTAGGTAGGTAGGGGAGTAGGGCGTGATGTACTTCAAATTAGGTCAAACTTTTTTCTCTGACATTTTTGTGTTTATTTCGTTATTTTTTTTTTTTTTCTTTCTATGTTATAAAATGAGAGAAGAAAAAAAAAAAATAGAAAAATTTTGGAATCTTTTGTTTCAAAAATTTGACTTCCGCTTCCTTCGTTTCCTACTTCCTCTATAGGTGTTAGCCAGCGAGGGGTGTGGTCGTTTATCAGCTCCCTCCCTCCCCCATATCATTCATGTGGCGGGGGGTCAAAGGTGGGCAACCCACCCTCTGACGTCATCCTTTCACTTGTTGCTGCTACCGGTTGATGGCGCGCGAACATTTCCGCTTTTTGAGTTTGCAATTAAAAATTCGTTACACTTTTTTTTTTTTTCTTCTTTTTGCAAAATTGAAAATTGATTTTTTTTTTAATTTTTTTTATTTGTTATTATTATCACGGATTTTTGTATCGGTTGGGTATAATATTATGAACAGTAAGTAACGCGCAGAAGAGTTGTTTGAAAAGAGTGTTTTTGTTTATTGAGTCGTGAGAGGGGTGCGCGATGTTTGCTTTCAATTGAAATGGGTTAAATTTCGAGACGAGAGAAAGAAAGAAAATGATAATAATACTAATAAAAAAAAAAAAAGGAGTAAAGAAAATTATATGTAAAAATTCCTGGCAGCAGCTGAAACGCGGTAAATCGATTTCACATCAATTTGCGCACTGGAATCGACCTGAAATCAGCTGTTCCAACTAATTTATCATTTTCTCTTATATAATAACATTTTTTTTTATTTAATAAGATTATTTCTTTTCTTTATCGACTTGAATAAAGTTACTATTCTAAGCGAATTAATTATATTTACGCTTCGATTATGCGTTTCCGATATATCGATTAGGCCGAGAAAAGCAAGCAGGCAGCTAACATCGATCGATCGATTAGCCGAAACCGAAGCCGTTGTGTGTGTGTGTATGTTGTGCAGCTGTGTCGATGAGGTCACTGGGCTTAAGATCAATAAATTCTAAAAAAAAAAAAAGTTCGAGTATTTTCATTATTAGAATTACTATCCATGTGCTGTGGAACCCCGATTATTCGAATTTTCAAGGGAAGAGCAAATTGATTTTCAGGTTTCGATTTTGACAAGTTAAATAAAATAAAATTTCATTTATAAAGAGTATTGGAGGAGGAAGTAAATATTGATGAATATAAAAGAAATGCATATTTTTGAGTCACGCGACAATATCCAGTGGCTGGAAGAGACCAAGGGAGTAGCAGCACGCGCAGAGATCCAATACCATTGTTAAAAACTTCGATTTAGATTGGATCGTTAATTTTGTTAAAAATTTGAATGACAGAATGTTTTATTATTATTTTTCAAAATTCGATTAAAATTCGAATAGAAATGAATGCAATGACTGAATAAGCCAAAGGGAAGAGGAAAAAAGCCGGTGCTCTAAACCGGAATTTATCCGGGTTCAGTTATCAAAAGTTCGATTTATAGAAGTTAATTTGGCATAGTGTTGATTTAATAAAGGTTTACCGTAGTTGTTTTGAATTTCCAGGTATAACTTATAGAGGTTCAAACATTCCTTATTAAAGAGGTTTCGCTGTTCTAAACTTTTATTTTATAGAGGTCAGTTGTTAGAAAATTCGAATTACCGATTTCGACTATTATTTGTAGAAGTTTGGTAGTCAAAATATCGAATTATAGAGGTTGATGAGCTTTATTAAAAATTCAAGTTATAGAGGGGTTATTATAATAGCGGTTCAACTTACCAAAAACAACTTTAAAATCCTGTAGATATTAATAATTATTTATTATGGAGATTTACTGAGGTATTCAATTGATTGAGGTTTCACTGTATCGGCATTATTTATGTCCGTTCATTTGTTATACGTGAATAACAATAATTAATTATAATGGCGAAAGGAAGAGAAAGACGGGTGCCGTTACTTGTCCTTGGCAGGCCCGGTGCCTAGTACCTCCCGCGCTTTCATTTGCATTCAGGTGGTTTGGGTGGTGCGCGGAATGTTATTCTTCTATTCCAGATTTAATTATTACCTCTCAGAAATGATTATTATCCCGTGTGAATTGTGCGAAAGAAAGAAGTAAAGATGGAGAAAAATGTTTTCATTAAATTTTTGAAGGGAGAAAGAAAAAAATAACTAAATAAAAGTAAAATTTTTTTTTTTTAGTGGGGAAAAGTGTTTTCGCTGGTGGCTCCACCTATGCTAATTTATCGAGAGAATAAAAGAATTATTTTTATATTAGATGACCTAATTCGAGAGGTGACCAATGAGAGTAATGTGCCGGTGTCAACGGCTTCTGCTGCTGCTGCTGCTTTCAATTACAATTACTCCCTCCTCCTCACTGAGAAAAATATAGCAGCGCTGGGGGAATTTATTATTATTGTTGTTAATGGCGTCGTCTAACGGTCACGGATCAGCTTCATTTATTTATTTAAATAATCCATTTTTATTAAGTGTATTTTTATTGTGGCGGTGACAACGCCGCCTGACGTCATAATAAACGTTGTAGAAATGAAGGCGAGGGAGCAGAGGGCTGAATCTTTTGGGAATTAAATTAAAAGTTACGCGTACAAATAAATTATTTTTTATGGATAGATAGATTTATTTAATGACGTAGAATAATGGGTAAAATCGATTTATAAAATTCCGTCTTTATAATAATAATACATTGTATTTTTTTATTTCTTCAAAAGATACACGGTGTCCTTACAAAAAGTGCATCCACCTGAATTTGTATTAAACCCTTTTAAAAATCGAAATATTTTATTGACACATGGAAAAATTTCACTTTAATGACTTTTTTTAAAAACATTGAATTGTTCAATTCTATGTTTCGGTCTCAACACGAGCCATAAACAAGCTCGCCACACACTACGCGCTGCTTTAATTCTAACTTCATCGAAATTGTCAGTTGGGTTCATTTTTTTTTCCGGTCACATTTTTAGAGTTTAGTGAGTGATTGTGAGATTTTAGTAAATGGTTTTTAAGGTTTAGTAATCGGTTTTCAGAGATTAGTAATTGCCTTTTTTTTTTGTAATGCTTGGATTTATAAATCTGGGGTTGCAACTGATGCTAAATTCGCATTTAAATAATTCGGTTTTTACCTGAGTTAATTAATGAGATGCGCATAATTATTACATGCAAATTGAGCCCGAGTAATACACATTGCCGATGAGTATCATTTTTAGTTATTAAATGAAATTGATGCTCATCCCTCGGATTTTATATATTTTTATTAGCTGAAATAAAATATTTAAAGCAGGCTTGATTTGATTCAAAAGCGCGTTTTAATATTTTATGAATTAATTGCGGCGCATTTTTTTTTTCATAGAAGATTATAAATTTTACATGAAGTTCGTGAATTTGCAGAAGATGTGAGAAAAGAAAAAGATTAAAAATGAATATAAAAACATTTAAAATTGTAGCGGGAATAATTGCTGCACTTTTTTTTTTCTACAGTATTTCTGCGTAATTATTAGTAAAAATATAAAATACTGTAGAAAAAACGAGAGTTGTTTTTGAAGGAAAAGAACGAAACGTGTAATTATTAATAAACAACAACAATAGAACTGGACTTAATCTCACCTGTGCATCTAGCGAAACAAAACAAAAAGTATTATAAATTATGGGATTCATTTTTGACTCTTCAATTACAGAAATGAAAGAAAAAAACAATATTAAAATTAAAATAGCAAATTATTGTTTTGGAAAATTCAAAACAATCAAGTTTTATCGATAACTTCATTGTTTCTAAAGATATACTGTACATGTACAGTACTGAGAAATTTGATTTACCAGGAAAGCATTGAAGTTTGATGCATAAATTGTTTATAAAGTAACAGGAAAAATGATCGTAGGGTATAATATTTATAGTATTTTTAAAGTTTTTAATTTTTTTTTTAATAAATTTTCATTTCAAAAGTGGTTATCTTTTAAAGAATGATTTGTTTCTGTGTCATTTTAATAATGACAGATATGGAAAGAAAAGGGCTTATGTATAATATACTCGTATATACTGTAGGTGCAATTTTTTTCATCAATTATTATAAACTTGCTTTTTTTTTGAAATTTTCATTTTGGCATTTTCATCTTATTAATTTCTACTTCTCAATATAAAAAAAAAAAAAGAATGTCAACTTTTACGTTGACCATGCTGGCGATTGGAAAATACGAGTGGTAATTGAGTAGACGCGCAACTTTGGAAAAGACGTAGAGTGAATTCTAGCCGATAATTTCTTTAAATATTTTTTTTAATAGCGTAAATTTTTTTTCCCTTTTTCCGCCATTTTTTCCACCTACTACGGTATAATAAAAAGAGGTCCAATTAAAAGCTCGCCCGCGGCGCCAATTAAGGAGCTTGTACGACCTCACTGCCATTCCCAGCCTGTACACACAAAATAATCTAGAACTCACCTTAAAAAGTTTCAAAATAAAAACAACAATATGAAATTCGAATGAAACATCAAACAATTGAAAATCGAATAGAGAAAGGTTAAGAGGGGATAAAATAGCGTGAAATTATTTAAAAATGTAAATTGGAGAAGATGGAAAAGACGTTTGAAGAGATTTTTCCCTTTCTAAAACCAAGTCGCGTTATGATTTCCATCCCCTACTACCCCCTTCTCTACGCCCCTTTAAGAAAAGCGCTTAGGTAATGTAATATCGAGGTTACCACACAAGACCTAATAATAATTATGAATGTTACCATAGAGATGAAAATATAGCGCTAGTGCTGCAGTCGGTATACATAATTATATACACGGTACTGGTAAAAAAACGGACCCAACTGAACTAGAATTACAGTAAATGCTTTTAATAATCTAAATATTTTAACATTGAATTCGTTCTATTCTGAGTTTAAAATATCTTCTTCCGGTCTCATCACAAGCGTTATTATACCCACTCACTACGCCTGGCTGGATCTAACACAGCTTGATCGAAAGTGTCCCTGTCTCCTGCATACCTTGACTTCCACGTTTTGTTCTTTTGTATTAGAAACCTTTTCTTGTACTACGCTCCCATATTTTGTAGTTTTCCTAATTTCGATCTGGGATATTGAAGAAGTGCGCCAACCTTGAGGCCGAAGGAGGATTATTTTAAACACAGAATAGAACATTAAGATTCAGTATTAAAAAAGTCTTTAAAATAATTTTTTTCATATGGAATTGAAATATTTAGACTTGAGTTATTTAAAAAAATTTAATTACTAATTCAGTTGGATCCGGTTTTTTTACGAACACCGTGTATATTGTGATTCTCGTATGTGTGTGTGTGTCAGAGGTTATCATTTTATTTAACTCGTACTTTCTCTTTTTTTTTTTATTTTATTTATTTATATCCTCGCAAGTGCTAAAAGCATTTTGCCATTGAATATGCAAATAATCGTTTATTATTAATGAGATTTACTCTCATCAATTTAAGTATTTTTAATAGACAAACGCGCGGTTCTTTCGCCAACAACAAAAATGTTATTTTTTTTTATTTATTTATTTATTCAAAATGATGTTGGATGAAGGAACTGCCGCCACCGCGTTTATCATTACTTTTTCTCTCAACCACATAATAATAATAATAAATGAAAAATTCCAACAACAACATTTATTTTTTGATTGAATAGCTTTAGTCAAGTAAAACGAGTGTTGAAAAATAATCGATAGTATTGAGTAATCGACTTTTATTTTTTAATTAAGAAATTATTATTTTATTTATTTATTTACTATTTTTTTTTTTTTTTTGAGGAGATAGGGAGAAAAAAAAAAAATAAAATAATAAGATTTAAAAAGGAATGTTTTTGGAGAGGTAGAGAGAGATCGATATTTGGTGGAGCAAGTCTTAATTGTTGTTTCTTTGCGTCGACGTCATATAATTAAATTTTCCTTCAGCGTTATTAATTAAAATAGCGTTCGTCGCTTAACGTTTCTAATCGAATTACATTACATTCTACTGACAACAACATGTAGCTACCGGGCGTGTGTTGTGTGCGCGCGCTTTTGTGTTGTGCGAACGCTCGCTCGTGTTTATACATTTCCTCAGCTACTCGATGATTGACACTAGAGGGCGTCACGTACGCGCACTAAACATATTTCATTCTACAGTACTAAAACTTTTTTTTTTTTTATGTATATGTAATATATTGAGGTATTTTTTCAAAGATTGTTATCTGTTTTTTCTCTTACTTTTTTCTCCGAAGACGTCTAAATAAATATATAGGTACGTCTACAGTAGAACTTCGATATGACGATTTTTCAGGAAGTCTGAGATTTCGAGAGATATAATAAAATGAAATTCGATTTGCAGGCGTATGTTTTTTTTGTTTGTTTGTTTGAGAATTTATAATAATTTATTGGTGCACACTGCTGGGACCTGGTGTGAATCATTCAAATGGCTGGATGAGAATATGGGATGGAGTCACGTAATCAAAAACAAGAAATCATTCCATGAATCGTTTCGATATACGGTATAGAAGTTAAGTTGTTCAAACGTCGAATTGTAGATGGTCAGTAGTCAAAAACATTTTTTTAATTAAAACTTAGTAGCCAAAACTTTCGTTTTATGGAGATGTGGTGGTCAAAAACTTTGTTTTATGGAGATGTGGGGGTCAAAAACTTTGTTTTATGGAGGTTTAGTAGTTAAAAACTTTTATTTACAGTATTAAAATTTAGTAGCCAAAAACTTTGTTTTATGGAGGTTTAGCAGTGAAAAACGTTTTTTTTTATAGAGGTTTAGTACCGGTAGCGTAAAACTTTGTTTTATAGAGGTTTAGTAGTTAAAAACTTTATGTTGTAGTAAAAAAAAACTTTGTTTTATGGAGGTTTGCTAGTGAAAAACTTTGTTTTTTTGAGGTTTGCTAGTGTTTTATGGAGGTTTGCTAGTGAAAAATTTTGCTTTATGGAGGTTTGCTAGTGAAAAACTTTGTTTTATGGAGGTTTGCTAGTGAAAAACTTTGTTTTATGGAGGTTAGCTAGTTAAAAATTTTGTTTCATGGAGGTTTGGTAGTGAAAAACTTTGTTTTATGGAGGTGCGGTGGTCAATTGTCAACATTTCGAATTACCATATAGAAATTCAATTAATCCAAACTTCTAATTATTGAGATTCAGTTGTTCAAACTTTGAAATGTGCAAGTTCAGTTGTCCAAAAACTCGAAATTATGCAGGTTCAGTTGCTGAAAATGTCGATTCATAAAGATGCAGTTGTCCAAACTTTGATTTATAGAGGTTGAGTTCTTCCAAACTTGATATTGTAGAGTAAACTTGGAAATGCGATTTTTATTGGAATTATCGAGGTTTGATTTTTCCGGATTTGTTGAGGTTTTCGCTCTATCGAGGTTCTACTGTAGCCTTCCTCCTACCTATAGCCCTACACTACAAATGGCAGGCATATTTATTTATAGATTTTTATTCGCGATATGTTCGCAACGCCTGCTCCCTCAGCTGGGATTTCATAACAAAAGCCCCTTTCCTCTTCAAACTCTTCTTTTTTTTTATTTTGATTTTAAATCCCATCTCTTTTCTCGAGGAAAAGAACAAAATTTATTACGCAGCTTTTCCCTCAAACAACCCAGATTGTTGTTGTCCGTTAAGAGATGGCGCTCTCTCTCTCTCTCTCTCTCTGCTATTAAGGCTTTTTGAAAAGGGCGCGACCTTTTTCGCGCGCCTGAGTTCGTCGTGAGTTGAATTCGGGATTTCTCATCGCTCTAAAACGTCCTCTAGTGAGTTAAGAAAATGGATGCAGGGGAGGTAGTAGCAATAGGCGGTAAACAGAGACGGACGGAGGACTTTGAAATTAAGTTATCGTTATCATCGTCGTCATCATCATCATCATCGATAATGTTCTCTCAATCGATATAAAAGAGGTTAAAGAATGAGGTGCGGCAGGGAGTGAGTGGGAGTGGATGGGCGACGCTTGCGAAAGTGAGAGTTTATTATTACGGGCAGCCAAAGTCATCAAAAAGCCCGAGTCGTTTACTCCGCCCACATCATCAAAACCCACCCACTCGCTAACTCTCTCACTCTCTCAGAGCCGGCTGGAGGCTTTGCGGGGCCAGTGAGAATGAAGTTATTAGTGGGGCCCCAAATGAATTCGGGCAGCCTGAATAGGATTTAAAAATGGATTTATTTCTTAGAACTTTTATTTAAGACTTTCGTAAACTTCATTTAAGCGAGTGTTTACTTTTTAAAGTTTAAATTTTAAGCAAGAGTTTTACTTCTTTAAAGTTTGTTTTAAGCAAGTGCTTACTTCCTAAAACTCTATCGAAGCTTGTGTTACTTATTAAATTCTATTTACAGTAGTAGAGAATTTTAAACTTCATTTAAGCAAGTGTTTACTTTCTGAAGCTCTATTTAAGCGAGTGTTTACTTCTTAAAAGTTCATTTAATCTAGTGTTTACTTTTTTTTTTAACTTTATTTAAGCAAGTGTTTACTTCTTAAAACTTCATTCGCTCGAGTGTTTACTTTTTAAAATTCCATTTAAGCGAGCGTTTGTTTCTTTAAACTCCCCTGAAGCGAGAATGTGCATCTTAAACTGAATTTTCTGCGCGAAATTGGGATTGTGGTGGGGCCAGGTGTCAGGTGAGCGCAGGGCCTAGTGTGAGGCCCGCGAAATCTAGATGTGAGCCAGCTCTGCTCTCGCTTTAGTTTTTCTCTTGGGGGAAACGGAAAGAAGAGGTATTTGAAGAGGACACTTAAGAACTCTCGGATTTCAAACATTTTTTTTTTCTCCTTGACTAAAATGAAGAAGTTTAGATTTCAATCTCTCTCTATAGGTGGTTACAGCTTTGATGATGGCGTTTATATTCAAATGATACGTAGGGGGGGCTTAGTAGCACTCAACCGGGCGAAGGTGATTTACAAGAGGAAGTTAAGTACTGTAGCAGCCCCTTCCTTGCGATGGAATAAGAAAGGAGAAGAAGAACCTGAGCTTGTTTATTTTTTAAGCATACGAGAAAAAAAATATATAAAAATAAGTTTTTTTTTTTTTTTTTAATTTATTTTTATCTCTTTAGAAGAAGAAGAAGAAAAAATGGAGAGAAAGAGAAAAGAAAAATGTGTTTTAAATGTGCGGAATTTCTTTTTCGGCATGCATCTCTGATCTACATAATATTTTATATTTATTGCTCCGCTTCGCTTACTTTAACCCTTAAATCAAGTCACGGCGGGGTGTTGATATTGGTAGTCCTAAGCCCCGCCCACTCACCACGTGCCTCGGTCGGGGTTATGAATGAGGAAGAGTGCGCGCGTGAAGGAATGGATGGAGATGAGTGCCGGGTACCAGGCAATAGGCTTTTGAAGCGGGAGCAACGGTCATACTTAAAAGCGAGTCCGCAGCTCCAACATTATAATATTTAAAATTCCTGTTCTTTTTTTTCTTCTCATCTCTTGTTTATGGTAAAAAGAAAGGAAAGAAGACAGAGTTTTCCATCTTTTTCACTCGCCTAAAACTATGCGAGCTGATGCGAATTGTTTAACTTTACGAAGATCATAAAATAAAATTCATCATTGGAAAAGTACATTAATCGAAAATTATCAGAGGAATACCACTAAGCAAAGAGCAGTAAACGAAGATCACTAAATTAAAAAATGAATGAAAATCACCATTGGAATTAAGAGCATTAAACGAAGATCAGCAAACCAAGATCACTATACGAAGATCAGCAAACATAGATCAATAAACAAAGATCAGCAATCCAAGATCACTAATCGAAGATCAGCAAATCAAAATCACCAAATTGATATCAGTAAACGAAGATTACTAAATTGAAAAATGAACGAAAATCACCATTGGAATTAAGAACATTAAACGAAGATCAGCAAACATAGATCACTATACGAAAATCAGCAAACCGAAATCACCAAATTGATATCAGTAAATAAAGATCATTAAATTGAAATCAATAGACGAAACTCAATAAGCAAAGATAGCTAAAAAAAAAGATCAGCAAATGAAAGTCGCTTAACTTGAGATCAATAATTGAAGATCACTAACAGTAGATCACTAAATTGATATCAATTAATGAAGATCGTCAGAGAAGATCAGTAAACAAAAATCAATAATTTGAGATAAGTGAATGAAGATCACTATTCACTAGGGAGGATCAGTAATCAATGATCGCCAGAAGAAATTAGTATTTTATATACAGCAATGCACTGCAGTAATGTAATGAAATATTGCGCTTTTTGAGATTTTTTTTTTTTTTGACGTATTTTGCGTATTTTACATACCGTACAACATCTCCCAATACGGTAATATAAAAAAAAAAAAACTTACCGTAAATGTCACTAAATTGAGATCACTAATCTAGGAGCACTATGAGACGCTTAATAAACAAAAAAATAATAAAACGGAAGATTACAAAAATAGAGTAGATGATTGAAAGAAGATCGCTAGGAGACGTTCACCACGAGGAAAAATCGCAAAACGAAGATCATTAATTTAATATAAGTCTTACTGTGAGCGAACTTAACCTAGTTTCCGTCTTAACCCTCTCAATATTCGACTTAGTTTTAGTAGCGTCGTCCAATACATTTAAAACTCTGCGCCCGCCGTCTTTTTGAACGGTGCACTCGCATTTAACAAAAAAATGACTTCGTTTTCGTCACTCTCGTCATACAGTATCATGTAAAAAAGATAAAGACAGTGAATGAATCTCCATCTTCTTTACTCATGTCTTCAACTCAAATATCCCTTCACGCGCATTTATTTTGAAGGAGGGGGGGGGGGGGAAGATACCGTACGATTTAAATGTTGGGGGAGGGTAAATAATGGAGAGGTGAGTGGGAGAAAATGGCTTCCCCCCTTCCCTTTCCCCTCTACCCCTCGCGTCATAAAGTAGGAAATACCCGGGGTTTAAATTTGCGCGAAAAAAAAAAAAAAAACCGCGCGTGATAAATCTCATTTTTTTCCCTTCTCTCCCTCCATCCCTCTGTTTCCTGAAAAAAATAAAAATAAATAGTCGGGAGAGTAAAAATATGGGTGATGACGTCATGGAAAGAGTGGTGGGAGGAGGGTGTTATTTGTGTACGTACAGTACATGGAGAGTTCAAATCCCATCCCCTCGGTCGAAATGATATTTTCTTCGCTAATAAGTCTCCAGAGGGCGCTTTCTTGATTGTTAATGAGGCGTTAATTAGCGAGAGAGAGAGAAACGGAAGCAACCGCAGCGGCAACAGCACCAATTACGCCATCTTTTTCTTTTATTTTTGCAACGTGGTGGTGGCTGGTGATCGCGTGACAAAAAAAAAAAAAAAAAATGAAATGCAAGGAGGCAAGCGGAGGGGGCCACCACGTGAGTTTACGCCGCCGTAGCTATTGATCTTTTAGGCTTTTCGCAGATGGCGCTGCTGCTGCCACTGCTGTTGTCAGCTGGTGCGCGCGGCGGCGGCGTGTATAAAAGATAGAGTGAGGGGTTTGTTGGCGTTCGATTTGAGTCAGAGCTCGTACGCTCTCGCATCGTCCGCTGCTGCTGCTGCTCAGCTACTACCCCGTAACATTAACCCCCCTCGTAGTGCGCGCGCGTGTGTTGTGTGTGCGCCGCGGATGCGTCACTTCCGAAACACACGAGAGATGGTGAAACTGTGATATATGTACGATGAGGTTCCGATGGAGGACCACCACCACCTTTCTTCACCTCTTCTTAGTCTCTTCCTCCTTCTTAGCGATCGCCACGTTGGGCGAGGCCGGAAATGGAGGGGGCGAGAAAGAGGAAGTGTACGTGGCCGGTTTTTTTCCTATCGGGGAAAGCGTGGCCGAAGGAAAAGTGGGACGAGGGGTACTTCCGGCCGTGCAATTGGCCCATAGACATATCAATGACAATCCCGATATACTGCGTGGATACCGGCTGGAGATTTTATGGAACGATACGGAGGTACGAGTAGGCAAACTCTTTGTATTATTATTATTATTATTACTGTGTTAAAATTTATTATTGTTGATTTATCGATTTTTAATGATCGCCCGCGCGCGAGCACTTCTTGCACACGTGTTAAAGTAAGTGAGTGAGTAAGAAAGAGAAATAGACTTTATAAGTTGGAATATAATAGCGAAAGCTTCCTTTAATTAGGCGTTATTGTCAGTGCTGCCACTCAAACGTCACTTTTTATTTACTTTGACGTGTATTTATTTGTACCTTACATTTTCTGATTTTTGTTTAGCGATATAAGTAATAGGGGAAGATGTAATTGAAGAGTAGAAATAAAATAGGATGAAAGTACCTACAAATAAATTTTAAGAAAAACCTGTTTTTAATTACTGGTACCGAAAATTAAATTTTAAATTAAGTCATTTCTTTCTCATACTGTATTTGCCGTCTTTAAAATGGCAGAAAAAAATGAACATTTTTGAATTAATATACCGTACTGTATTTAAAAAAAAAAAAATTTAAAATTTCAATATCATTTTGACATCTGTAAAATGGACACCTGAATAACCATTTTCCCTGCCATTTTGCCGACAATTTATTCACCTAGCAAAAGCGGATGGCACTTTCATTCTTTTTTATTGCTATAGGCTTGGGTATACATAGAACCCGTTTTTAAAGAGGGAAAAAAAAAATTCAATTTTGTAAAGATGGCACTTTCAGCCTGTCTTATTTCCACTTCTCAATTATTATTATTTGAGCGTTGTTTGTGTTGATAGATGTTAATAAGCTTTGAAAAGTTTTTAACATCAAGTGGGGAGTTTTTTTTTTTTCGCGGAAATTCTCTCTCTCTCCTTCTCTTCTCTATCTCTGTTCGGATCGATTTATGAAGAAAAGAGTGGCAGAAGCCCGGACGAAAACTCTTTTCGAGGTATTCTAGCTATTTCCCCTCGTTTGATCGAAATTTGGTTGTGAGTGTAATAGTAGAGGCCACGCCTCCTTTGTTTTGCCTTTATTGAGAATCAATAGGTCTACTACTACTAGGCCACTATAATAGTTAACGCGTAAAAAAAAAAAAATAGTGAGCAAATGATGCCGTATTTTTTTTTTTTTTTGCATGCTCAAATAAATTTTATTAGTGGGGAATTCGTTTGGTAATAAAAGTTAAGTCGAATGTTTAGGTCCTTGAGGAGGAGCTATATTATTTTTCTTCTTCTTCCCCCCGTTTCAATTTGCACTTCTATTGACGTAGTTAGTGTTCGGGGAATCGAAAAATTCGTTCGATGTTATATTTTAAGGAAGAGGTGTTATTTAATATGGGGGGAGTGGGAGTGATAGATAGAATTCGCCGATTCAATTAAATTATGTGTAGTTTAAATGCCAAATTTTTAGAATTTTTCAGCTGAATTTTTTTTTATTGACTCGAAAGTACGTTTTTTTTTTTTATTTTTTAACTTTTTTTTTAGAAATAAATTACATTTGAAATTTAAATTTGTAATTAGCATTTTTAATAACATTTACATTTGAAATTTAAATTTTTAATTAGCGTTTTTAATCAGATGTAAATTTGCTTCTTTTTTTTATTATATATGGGTTACTATTATAAAAAAAAATTTAAAAAAATTTGAGGATGCAGAACGGAATTTAACGGTAATTGAGTACGTTATAATTAGATGTAATAACTTAGAGATGCAACGTCAACTTTGAAAAGATGCTAAGCGAGTTCTGTGTGTAGTCTCAGGAGGCAGCGCTTTGCATCACTGCACGAAATTCCTCTCTTTGCATTGTTTCAAATTCATCGTTTTTTAAAATGTGAAAGTGAGGTTGAAGGTGTTTTGAGGGAAAGCTTGCTGTAAGGGGGAGCTTTTCCTTTCTCCTCCTCCTCCTCCCCCCATCATCATCATCATCATACTGTTTTAATTGAAATTTCCATAAATACAATTTATTTATTCAAGTTTGTAATTATTATTCTAATTACTTTTATTTATTTTATTATTTTTTTTTTGTGTGGCTATTATTGGCCATCATCGCGTGCTAAGTGTTTTGTTTGATTTTTGAACCTACTACCCTTATTTAATGGACGCTAAAATCAACATGAGGGTCGGTGAAAATGCGGCGTTGTCGATCTAATAATAACATGCGCACAAAATGACACTCATTCATTATTATTTTGATTGGTTTATATATATAAAAAAAAGTATGAAATGCCAAATATAAAAATAACATTGTTTCAACGGTAGGTTTTTATTACGCGCGAAACAGCTGCTTATTGAATTTTGCTTTACTATGGGAGTGAAATCTTGCGTTGTGGCTACCGAAAAGAGATTTAAAGGAGGATCGTTGAAATGGGATTTGAATGGCTACTATCTCTTATCGAGCGCGTTCAATTCGCCTTATGTCAACAATAAAAGATGTGCACCGCGTAACAAAAACTAGAACCACCGGTGCTTCTCCTTGGTTGCTACCGGAAGATCCGGTTTCATTAAATCTTCGTTTAAATTTGATCTTGGTTTTGTTTTACCAAGCGCCTAAATCAATGTTACGGCTACCAAAGATGGGTTCGAGAAGGAATACAATATTAAATACAGTAGAAGTCGGTTATAAGGGCATGAATGGAGGAGTGAACCGAACATTTTTTGATGTTATACCCGAGTAATCTTCAATTCATATATCACTTGTGACTTTTCTAAACTTTTGCAAGATTTTTTTTTCACTTTTTTAAAAGTAACAAAAAATAAGCCATTGAATTTAGTTCAATATTGCACAAATCTTGTATATAGGCTTACCAAAATATAGTGGTTTTTTTTTTGACGCTATAACCGATCTTAAGGGTTTTTTCTTGACTTAATAACAGAACTTTTTTAAAAGGTTAAAGCTTATTATGACTAATACGGAACTCTCGGAAAATATCGTTATAGCCGAGCTCAACGTATAATCTTGACGCAATGATAGTTTTTTTTTTCTTTAAAAAAGTTAATACAGTACTAGTACCTGAAAATGACGTTATAACCAAGTTCAAGTGTACTCTTCGTTTCCACCAAAAACCTATCCAGTTATATTTTAATGATCTGTAGATCCAGTTTTAATTTAAATCTCGTTTTATACTGATCTCAATTTGTTTTTACTACTGCGCACGCCTAAATCTATGAAATGGAAGTTCTTTTAAATTTAAATCCACCTTAAATTTAATATCACTCGATCAAAAAAAAAAAAAACTTTACCACTACAACTTTATCTAAGAAAATTTCTGTTACTAAAATCTCGATTTATATAAATTCTCCGCGCAATAAAAGTGTTCGTTCGGGCTTAGTTAGCGAATGACGTGGCAGTATATAAAATGTACATTTGGTGGTTTAAAGAGCGGATTAAGGTTTGATGGAAGTCTGCTGCGAATAATCACTATTTTGAATGTTGTGTTGAACATATGGAAATCAAATATATAACACTTTTGGAAATGAAATATACACACGCAGAGAGAGAGAGTGAGTGAGTAAGAGATTTTGTCGGCTTTTGAGTTTATTTAGCCGGTGACGCAGTTTCGTCTAAACGTAGCTGCTAGAAATGGTTTTTTCCCCGTCGCGGCTTACATATTTCTCCTGTGTTAAATTAAATGAGGCTTATTAATAGCGCCTGCTCCGAACGAGTGCGAGTGAGTGCGGATGATTATTAGAGCGATTCAATTGGAAAGATTAAACGCAATTTAGCGTTAAATTAAAATTTTTGTATAGGATGACGGGGATTAAAGGGGGGATTAAGAAATGTGAAACGAGATTTAAGGGGGGGAAATGGGCTCTCTCTCTCGGCTCTTTCGAAAATGTGCGGACTCATGGGACTAAACGAGAGGCGCGGTTTGACGTCATTCCATCGCAGATTATAATTATATACTTTTATTTTTATATATTGTAATAAATATTTTCTTAAAAATTCTATGTCAACGAAGAAAAATTTCGATACATGTATCTTTTTGCAATCTGGATGCGTTCCCGTGCCAGATTAAGCTTCCTAGGAGGCTTTCGACTAAAATATTTTTGGGGCTCGTTGTAATAAAGCATGACACAATCCCCTCCCCACCAATGCAATAATGGCGTCCCACAATTTGATTATTTCAGATATTCTGATTTTTTTAAAAACAAAATTAAGAAATTTTTTTAAAAGATAGTAAAGATTTTTTTAGGAAGAGAAAGACAATTTTTTTTACGAAAGTTTAAGAAAATTAAGAATTTATTTAGTAAAGCTTGAGAATTTTTTTAAGGAAAACCCAGGATTTTTAAGAAAATGGTCAATTTTTTTTAATGAAATTAAAATTAAATTTGTACCCCCAGCTATAATTTTGATGATAATTTTAATTTAACGAAAAAAATTTTAATTTCATGCTTTAAAATTAATTTTTTTAATTAATTTTTTATAAAATAGAAATTTCTTATTTTTGAATTTAAAAAAAAAAAAATTTTTACTTTTTTGTTGAAAATTTAAAAAAAAAAAAAAAAAAGTAGGTGAATTACGGCCAAAAATTTAAAAAAAAAATGCGTAACCGATTTGCCTTCAACTTTGTAGTTTATTAAATTTTGAGTTGAAAAACAATGCACGATGTCTAGACCAACCGAGATTCGTTATACTCACGTCATTATTAATATTACGATTATTTCCGCCTAATTCAGTTCTAATATCGCATGGCCAAACCCATACTCAGATAGATATACGGATAATGATTTTAATAAACGTCTTCGTAACCTCTCCTCTCTCTCTGCTACAGTACCGCTCAATCACACGCAAACTTATTTCGAACAGAAAGAGTGGCTGACCACCTAACCCTCCAAACTTTTTACCGCAATCTTAACGAAAATATGGTCTCCCGAATTCACCACCGCAACTTAACTAACCCAACTTGTGCGCGCATTAATTTTTTTTTTTACCGTAGTTTTAGATTTCAGATAGAATAGCACGCGAATTCTTGCCTGAATTTCCTTGCTTGAGTTTAACATTAAAATTGTTTGCTTACTTTACCTAGGGCACCCGGTTTAGATCACTTTGCTAATGAAATAGTGCACTGTACTGGTTACATTTATATTATACATGGTGTTCGTTAAAAAGGCGAATCCAACTGAATTCGTATTAAATTCTTTTAATATGATACAGGACCAGGTATGAGATGAACTGGATGACTGTGTAGTATCTAGGGGGCATAATGAGTGGGTATAATGCTTGTGCTGCTGCCTGTGTCCAGGCCTAATGAAGACATTTTAAACCCAGAATAGTACAATTAAATGTTAAAAAAAAGTCTTTAAAGTAAAGATTTTCCATGTGTCATTAATATATTTAGATTATTAAAATGATTTAATACTAATTCAGTTAGGTTTATTTTTTTTATGAACACCGTGTAACATGAACTACATGTAATGTATTTTGTTTACTTTAAAAAGAATTCACAATGTTCCATCTCACTGATCTATATTTACTTATGTCGATTTATTGAACTGGATTCGCTGACCATCTTTGTTCTAAAAAAAATTTCTTTTTTTTTTCTGGATTTTTTTTTCTTTTTTTTTTCCTTTTAAGAAAATAGGAAAGCCAAAAAAAAACGTTTATTTTTACCAGTAGAAAGTAAGAGCCATGTTTGTTTGTTTTTTTTTCAATTCCATTTGGCCGTAAATGTTTAATAACTTGTTTTGATCAAATATGGAGGGAGGGATTTTGCATAAATAAATTATCTTTTTTTATGCGTATAAATTTAAGTTAAGAAAAAAAGAAAAGAAAAAATTGCGTTAGCGTAAGAAGGAGAAACTGGCGGCCATTTTTATTATATCGCTGCTGACGAATAATTTATAACGGTATTTATTGGTCGTCAGGCGGCGCTCCGACGCCGCACGTGGGTTCCGCCGGAAACTAATAAACCAAACATCATCGTCGCTATCATCATTTGGATGCGGCGCATGCGCATTAATTATTCACGCGTATAAACTTTGGGAGTGCGCGAATTATAAAGCTCCGCGCATTACCGGAAACGGAGTTTTTTTCCCTCCCTCCCTCCCATCCCTCACTCTGGCTTTTTCATCTGGCTCTCTCCTATCAGCGTCCTCTATATACAGGTATATACGTATATGGAGAGTGGTGGTAGCATGAAAAGTGGCAATTTCCGGTTGTCAGAGTGAAGGAAGCGCGTCGACGCCATCTTTGATTTGATGACAGCTCGTGTTGGAAGCAAAGGAGAGACGAACTATCGATCCGATATATTTCACTTCCGCTTTCCATCTATCACTACCACCTTCCACGCAGGAAGTGACGTCGTTTGACAAAAATACAAGTCTTTTCATTCGCAACTGTCAATCAAATTTTTTATTCATAAAAATGAAAGAAAAAAAAAAAGAGAAAGAGAGAATAAAAAAAATATCGATGATCAATATTTTGACAATCGATTTTTTTTTTGGTTGTTTGGCGGCGCGATTAAACGGAAGTTGTGTAGACGCCAGGGTTATGCATTTTTAAAATGAAAGCCTTGAGGTGGAATTAGTGAGATTCCCCTACTGCTCCACCTGCGGGAACTCTATAACCTTGCACTTTCATTAGATTTATGGCCAATAAATGATATAGAATTTGATAGATCTGAAATAACGCTAAAGGGCGCAGAATGGGTTTATCAGATATGACGACATTTTGCGCCGAAAAACAACTTACTCCAACAAAGTTTTTAATACAGCGAAATTCTCATTACAAAGCAATTCTCGGTACAACGAATTCCTTATTGCAACCGAGTTTTCCATATAACGAATTTTGTAATAAAATGTATTTTTCAGTACGAACCAAAGAATATTTTCTATACTGTATAGCGAAATTGGCCGTTTTTTGTTTACAATGAATTTCTCAGTAAGTAGGCCTAAATGTATAACAAAATTCTTCTAATTAAACTGAATTTTTCAGTACAGTATGACGAAATTGACAATACTACAGCGGTAGAAACCGGGTCTGTTTTGGGGCTTGTTTTGAATGCATGCAAATGACAAGTGTCTTCCATTAATTTCCAAGTTGCTTGAAGATTCCAGCTTTCGCCAATACATTTGTACGTGAAATGGCGAGCAAGCGCGGAACATGATATTTCTCTCGGATGAAAAAGCTTCTAACCGATTGACGCTAGAAATTGTAACCAAGTTTTAAAACTTTTATCTATTCAACCACACTTTAATGTTTACGCGCAAAAATCGGTGGTCTTGAAATATAGACCTCCAGTGAAAATGGGTGGCCACGGTCTTGTAGTAGAGGTGCATTAACACGGGGAAATCGGAGGGACGAATTTGAGGTGATCGCGAAACGGAGGTGGTCTTGCGTATAGGTTTTATTGTATCGAGATGCAGATTTAACCCCCGGAGGAACTACATTTTACCCTTTCACTTTTCGCATCCTTTCAATTTTACATCCTGAATTATTATTATTATTATTTTTTTTTACATTTATTTTGGAACGCAATTACGTAAAGATGCGCGAAGGTCTTAAAACAATGGCATTCAAAGTGCAACGTGATTGTTAATGGAAACGAATTGGGGGCTCCTATGACGTCCTTCCTTCCCCTACCTAGTATTTATTTATACAGGAAGAGAGAGTGAGAGAGAGAGAGAGATATCGATTATAATCGATTTATTTATTTTTTGTGTCGTCGTCGCCGTGGCTGTTGTTGTTAAAGGAATTTTGATGGTGTGCCATAAAAAGCGATTAAAAATCGTTTAAGAGACCTTCGTTTATTTTAAAGCTGTTGATGGCGCATTCTCTCTCTCCATCACTCCCTCCCTCCCTCTCTCTCTCTCCCTCACTCTTATTCATTTGTTGTTCGGATGAATGGTTTTATGCGCGTTGGCAGCGACATCTGGTGACGCTATATTATACACTTCTCGTTTTACGCTGGGGAGGAGAAGGCAGAGAGAGGGGTACTGTTAATGTATGATATGGGCTGCAAGCAGCAGGCTGGGAGCAGACGACGCATAATTCAATTAGGTAATGAGGAAGAGTGAGTGAGGTTGCCTGCCCTCCATCCCTACACTGATTAGCAATAAACTAATTACAATACATTTCGCCCCCCGACTTCCGCAACTTACATACTACTACCGCTGCTGCTGTCCTCTCGCGGCTAGTGATCGATGCGCCAGGGAAGCAATGTTAAAGGTTCGATCGTTAACATCAGACACTAAACTTTTAGCGGATTGATTAACGTTGATTTTGCGCTAACCCCTAAAACTACCGTTGGCGTATTTTTGATTAGCGCGTGTTTTGATGTTTAATTAATTGATGGGAATCGAAGATTTGGATATTGGGGGGTTCAGCGTTAACAGGATGCGATATTATACAGCGGAAGCACGTAATTTGAATATTTTAGCCTGTTTCCTCTCTCTCGTTAACTCAAAACATTATTATATAGGAATTCTATAGGTTTTTGGGAGGTACTGTACTAGTACTGGATACGAAGTTTTTCAATGAATCAAATTTTATTTTTGTTTTTGTCTCGATAAAATACCAGGACGTATCAGTAAAGCAAACAATTTTGACGTTCGAATTGTGGAAGTTCTACTGTATCCAATGGATTGGAATTAAAGATTATTGTAGAATTTTGAAAGTGGGCTATGAAGAGTGGGAGCGGCGCTTTTATTTAAGTTTATTCTGATTGATAATTGAATGAGATGGTGCAATGAAGCATGATAAATAGTCATTTCAAATGGGGGTTTTGGGGCTGCAATTAATTAGTCTAGACTAATTGGCTAATTAATAAAGTTTACGCTTTTTTATCGATTATCGAAATCGCGGAAAACTGGGGGAAAATAAGTTACAAAATTCCGAAATCCGCAATTTTCACGAATAATTTTTCTCCGAAACACTGCTCGAATTTATACGTCGACGCATGCGTACACTTTGAAGTTTTCATCTTGTTCTTGAAACAAGATTTTACAAAAAAAATTTTCGACGATTTTTTTAATCTCGTTTAGTAAAATTTATTGGTTTTTTTTTCTTGCTACTGATCGATAAATTTAAAATTCAAATTTAATTAGTCGCTTAAACGAGATTAATAAATTCTGAACTGATTGTCATTTGGTAATCTGGCTTTAATTTGCACGGAGGTCAGTTAGTTGATGTTAGCAAAAAAAAAAAAAAAAAATGATTAAAATATTTATGAACTCGCGCATGCGCTCAATTTTATTTATTTATTTTAATGGAGACCTTGGTTTAAATGTTGAATTCGTTATTTTGAATGTTTTAATTACATTTAAATAAATTGAATCTCATTTTCTGGTTTCGAGCCTTTTTAATCACGATTAAGTAGCTTAATCTGGATTACGTGCTGCGCGGTAAGAGGAGGAGGCAGAGGAGGAAGGAGTAATTGGATGTTCGTGCGCAATTCTGAAGAGATTTCTAATCAAATTTCCATAATATTTGCCCATCTCGTTACGTGTATCATGTGGGTTATGATACTAGAGAGGAAGAGAGTAGATGTAAATAAGACAAGTCAATATTGGTTCAACGTAGCCAACCTCATAAATTAGCAATAGAAGGAGAGAGTGACGTATTCCCTTGCTATTACGCCACACTGGCACGCCGCTCGAGGAAGGAGCGTTGAGAGGCAGATCGGACCAACCAACACGCCTCCACTCTGACGGACATTCATTCTTAACTCATTTTTCTATTACAAAATTTTTTTTTTGTAAAGTTTTCGATCTTGAAAGACGTTTTTATTAAATCTCATTCGAGGATGCATTTATCTCGTTTAGTAAAACCGTTTATAAACTTTAAATCGTGATTAAATCGGCTCGATCTTGATTAAAGAATTTAAAAATTAAAAGCGGGATTGGTGGATGAAAAATGATGTTATCAACTTGGACTTGCGTGTGCTGGGTTCGGTCCGGCTCCACCTGCTTTCATCCCTGTGGAGGGAAAGCAGGGGGAGTCCCGGGGAGGAGTACCCGAGGTCCATTAAGAAGTTGGGAATGGGCTTTCGAAGTGAAGTGTGAATGAAGCTTTGCGTTAAACAACTCGAAACAATCGATTTTTATTGTTCTTGTACGTGTACATATATACTGCCGGATATAGTTGTATGTAATAGATTGCGCGTGCGTGTGGTGGAATGCCACGTGTGAGCACACACGCTGATGGAAAGAGTTAGGAGAAAGTTACACGAAAAGCCACAACATCGCTAACGCAGTAGAAGCAGGTAGAACGAGTTTCAATCTCCGATTAACATTTGGGATTTCTTAATCTGGATTAAGCGATCTAAATCTTGATTGAAAGTTTTGGGTCTATAAATGTACGTTTATTCTTTTCTTTTCGAGTGAATTTCATTTCCTCGAACTTTCCAATGGTTAAAAATTTTGTAATGAAATTTTAAATTTGCGTAGACCTTCTATAATCCGGTGTCCAGGGGAGGGGGGGGGGTCCATCCAACTCGGTGTTTAACAGATTAAATAAAAGCTAAATCAGATTTTATTAGTTGAAAAACTAAACCGGAAGTGTGATAAGATTTATAGGCAATAAGTGCTGAAAAGTGTCACATTTTGAGTTGTAAAGCAGACATAAATTGTGGCGAAAGGATTGCTCATAAATAACGTGCAAAAAAAATTCTCATTTTTTTGTTACTTTTTTTCTTTTTTCCAAAAATCGTATTAAACTGATAACGATTTCTGAATATTTTTTTATTATTATTATTTTATTTATTTATTGTACTTAAAAAAAAAAGATTATTTTTTTTGAATAGCAATAAATCTAAAATTTATAAATTTTTAAAATAGAATTGGTGATTTTTTTTTTTTACATTTTTTTCTACAGTTTCGAAAATAATCGAATGGTATTTTATTTTTTGAGGGCAAACAATTTTGTTTTTAGTAATAAAAAGGCTGCAGCAGAAGTTAATTTGAGCCGTAACTCAGTAGCGTGACGATTGTTACGGTGTTTCTTAAAGTTTTTTTTTCTTTTTCTTCTTTTCGAAATGGTGTTTCGAGTCAATAATAATAGGAGAAACGTTTTCGAATTTAATACATGTCGTCGGAAGAAACCAACGCAATTCTTCGTAACGACGTAACTCGAACGTGTAAATGGCGTTTTAAGCTGAGTGACGGTCCGCACGCGCAGTCCCATGTCATGGGCGGCATAGTAGGACACATTTCTTCTTCTGAACTTCTCCATTTAAAACGAAACTTAGATCGTTTCATCTAATGAAATGCTTGTGAAAGCGAATATGGCGACCGAAATGGCGTTCAAATGCAATGGAACATCAATTTCTCGATACAACAGGAAAAAAATTCTTAAAGCAACAAAATTCACATAAAAAAAAAAAAAAATTCTCGATACAACGAATTTATTTGAATTGAATTTTATTTGACGCCTTTTACTTGTGCAAATATTCTACATTGGTCTATACACCGAATTATAATCAGGCAGACAATCATGCCACAACTCTGCCTATCATTTTATACAGCATTCAAAAATACCGTACTGTAAGAAAACTGCCTCGATACAAAGAAATTTCACTGAAACAAAATTTCAAAACAACGAAATTCATAGGAAAAAAAATTCTCGATATAACGACATTTACTTTAACACTAAATTCTCAATACAACCGAAATTTAATGTGAAATTAATTTTTTTAATAAAACAAAATCTAATACTGTACAGTGTAGTGTATTAACAAAAAATATTTTTGATACAACGAAATTTACCGTACCATTAAATTTTTTTTATACAACGAAACTCTCTATAACATTAATTTTTCGATACAACGAAATTTGCTGCAACTTAAATGGTATAATACATGTACAACGAAATTTCACTAGAAACAAATTCTCAAAACAACGAAATTTGATGTAACATCAATTTCTCGATACAACCAAGTTCACTGTTGAACGCAATTGTTACGGTACTATAAACCAGTAGCATTTGTATTTCTAAAGCTTATTCTTCTAGATTTTAGAAATACATGAACAGTATTACATGACACACGCGCTCGTGACGTCAGTTGCACTTTACAAGATTAGTGAATGACGAGGAGCGTGAACCTAAGGTGACGTCGACTTTTTATTGTATCAAAATACAGTACATGTACGTGGAAACAACAAGACTTCTGCTTGCTGATCGTTAGCCAAGTGTTGATTTCAAACAACTCTCCCTCTACCCTACTTTCCTTTACCCTCCAGTCTGCGCATGACACCCTCTCCACCCCCTATTTGTTCTTCCATGTTTCTTTTCACATCTTTTAATTGCTGCTGATGATTCTCCTCGCCCATGTTCAGCTCCCTTCATTTTTTTTCTTCCAGCCTTGTAACGGATGACAGGTGGCGCCTCCAAATGCCTTTCCGAATTAATTTTTACTGTACGCGCATCAATACAGAGACTTTTAGTAAAGCAAAAAATGGAAAGAAAAAATAATACGCCAGCGCGTTAACGTGAAAATGTTTCGCTTCGCCCATCAAACGCCTCTTGTACTGCGCAGAAGCACTCGGCGCTTACGAAAACCGCAGCTTCTAACAAAAACAAACATAAGACGAAAAAAAAAATGACGGATAAGATAAAAAAAAAAATATGTATATATGTTACAGGGTTACACGTCAAAACTTCTAAGCTAAAAACGACTAAAAAAAATCTACGGAACTCTATAAGGGCCTAGAGATATTTTACTTATGTGAGATATTGTTTACTGTCCATTTTTGTCAAGAGTAAAATAAACCTATCTCGCGGTCGTTTTGAGGTATCGTAGAATGTTGTACTGTATGTTGAATCGCAGTATTACGGTGAAACCTCTCTACAGAGACCACCGTAGGAGCCGACTAAAAGTGATCTTCAAACGAAGGCGGTATTCTATTTAGAATCATAACTCAGACGTTGAATCACGAAATCATCGTCTGTGAGGACGCACTATGCTACTGCGCAGCATCTCGTTAATCTTGAAATAGAGAGACCTTCATTGAAATTGGGACTTAAAATTTGTGGTCACGGTCCTCAAGTAGAGGTTTGGGATTACTTGAACTTTGGACTTTCTTTTACGTTTTATAAATTTTATCCCGAACTCTCTAATAAGACCAATAGATTATTAGAATCTTCTTGAGCCCTCCTCCCTCGCCTTTTTTTTTTTTTTTGTTTTAATTTGCGCATGCGCGGTGGTGGTTAAATCGCCGGAAGTTGATGCTCGTGGGTTAATCGCGCGTGAAGCAGAAGCGCACTTCCGTTTGAATTAGATTTGATTGGTCGTATAGATAGATGTATTAATGGCGCGAGTGTATAGCGAGAGTGAGAGTGGAGGGGGACAACGCTGCTGGAGTAAGATGGAGATTGACAGTGGTGACGTAGGGCGTGTGTGTTGGGGGGGGGGGGAGGGGGGTTGGAGGTTTGGGGGATGGGGGTTATTGATGGCTGTTGTTTTTGTTGGCGCTTTTCTTCATTGATTTTCTTTCTTTTTCCATCACCATCGTCATTTCTTTTTCTTTCTTCCCTTCTTCTTCCGTATGTTATTATATGCCAGCGATGGCTTTTGTCACTCAACAGAAGCAGCAGCAGCGCCCTCTCTGTCTCCGTCTGCCATGTATTAGCCTCTCAAATTTCACTTGCCACTTACTCGCGTGTCATACTTAGAGTTAAGTGACGCCGAGCTCTTATATTTGGTGACTGGGATATATATAAGGTTAGTTAGGTCCTGGACCTCAATTGAGCGAGTGGTGAAGGGCCGAGTGGGGAAAGGCCGAATAGAGGAAAGCCGGTTGGAGTTTTGATTCGACATTTATTAAAGTTACGTAAGCACCAGTGTCGGATTAAGATTTCTTGGGACTCAAAACACCAAATAGCCAAAAAACACCAAATAGCCAAGCTCGCTCGCCCGTCACTCAACTAACAACGATGTCGCAAAATTGAATTATTTTCATGTCATTTCTTGTAAAAAAAAATTCAGTTTTTTGAGCAAATTAAAATAAAAAAATGTAAAGAAAATTAACAAATAAAGAAATTTAAGAAACAAGGAAAATTAGGTATTTAGGAAAATAAACTTTTAAAAAAAATTAACAAACGCTTAAGAAAAATGATAAACATTTTTTATAAATTCCGGAACCTTTTTAAAGAAAATTAGCAAATTTGTAAGAAAAATGAAAATTATTTTTAAATACCGTAAGTTAACAAATTAAGAGAAATTAATATAATTTTTTTTAATGAATATTTTTTTAAAAGTAAAATGAATATACAGTACGAGTATTTTTTTTAAAGAAAAATGAATATATTTTTTAAAGAAATTGAAGAAATGTTTTAAGAAAAATTAACAATTTTTTTTATGAAAATAAACAAAAAAAAAAGTACCATAACAAAACTTTTTAAAAAAATGAGGAAATTTTTTAAAGAAAGTTAACAAATTTTTAACGAAAATGAAGAAATATTTTATGCAAATTATCAATTTTTTCCATTTTTTTTTTTTGGACGCTTTAAATATTTGTTTTATTTGCGTAATAGTATGGTCCGGGCGGTGAAGAGTGCTAATTTACATAATACAGTACCTTGTATTTGGTTTGTGGAGCAGTGCACACCCTGTATTGATAAACCCTGTCTGCATTAAACTCGCTTTTATAAAAAAAAAAAAAAAAAAATAGGTCGAAAGAAAAGCCAGTTTATGTATAAACTTAGGTTGACTTAAGATTAAATATTTATAATTTTTTTCTATTCTCTTATTTCGTAATTGAATTCGATTTTTTAAACCTATATACTCGTACAGTATTGTATTTTCTTCTCTATCTCTATTACTCTGCTTCTGATCTTCAACCGATCTCTTAACCCTTGGAAATTGAATGGCTGATCAGATGACCGATCTCGTTTTATTATTTAGCTTTTAATTTCGTCTATAATGAGGCTGGGACTTTGGACGCTCGTAAAAACATGTTAGCGGTAGATTTCCCAATAGGTACAAACTCAAAGCGGAAATTTTTATAGGCGGCAATTTTTTCTTTTACGTAAGTGATTTATTTTTTATACACGAGAAGAAAAAAAATAGAATTTTAATTTAAAGGAAAAAATTCTTTTGAGGCAAATAAAACTTATTTGCTGAGGCTTAAAAAACAAATACAGCGATTGATTATTACGCTGTAAGAGGCTATTGGTTTTGGTAGATAAAATGATTGGAAAAATCCGCTTTTCACCAAAAAAAAAAAAAAAAAAAATTTTCGGGGAAAAGATCGCCGCTTTTTATCAAAAAAACATTTGATGAAACGTTTTAAATTAATTTTTTTTTTGTTTCTTTAGTTTTGCTGTTGATAACTTTTTTTGGTCAATTTTATTTTTTATTTTGGTGAAATTGAAATGAAACTTTTTTTTTTTTTTTTTGGCTAAAACTTCAAAAAAAAGTTTTAAAAAAAAAATTAAATATTTTTTGTTGTAAATTTAAACTTTTTAATTATTAAATTGAAATAATAATCATTTCTGTTAGCATTTGAAGCATTTTTTTAAATTAAAATTTGAAACAAGTTAGGCGCACTTTTTTAACGGACACCGTGTATATATTTTATTATTATTATTTTAATATTACGAGGATCGAAATACAGTTTAACGTTTTATCGAACGCACGATTTAATATCGTGTATGCGCTAATTATTTTTTTTATATATATATCATAAAAATTCTTATTGAAAGAATAATAAAATTTCATCATATAGAAAACAAGAAACGAAAAATTAAAAAAAATGACTTAGACAAGAACGAAATAGCGTAATTTTTTAATAAAGGAAGAGATTATTATCGTTTTATGCTGATTTCTGAAAAGATTATTTTTTTTAATCAACGCAAAAATCTTACGTAACGTTACGCTACCCCGTATCTTTAAAATTAAAAAAAAATGCGGTTTATTATTTAATAAAAGCGTTGGAAAAACGACGACGTAAAAGCTTACGCATTATCTTCTTGATTGTTGATAGGTGGCGCTGCTGATGTCGCCGTTCTAATAGATGACGCCAACTCCTTCCCCATCCCTCTCTCCCATCTTTTGACGTAAATTAAACGGAAAATAGCGTCATCCATTTTGGAAAAAGAAAGAAAGGAAAAAGGAGGCTACGAAAGCCCCGAGATTAAAAATGGAGGAAGGCAATTAGCGCGGCATTTAAAACGTAATTAAAACGAAATAAATAAAAAAAAAAAATAATAGCAAAAGATAGTAATAAAAACACATAGAGTGAGTGAGAGAGAGATGAAGAAGAGTCTCGTATTGGTCGATAGAGGGAGCTCTGATATTTTAATTAAGTCACGTGATTTCGCACAATTTGACACGGAACGATTGAAGAGAGTTTTTCAATATAAAAAAGGCTTATATTAAAGGAAGGACGCGTTGTAGGTGGGAAAAGCGAAACGATTTTTAGTTGGGTGTGTGTACGGGGAAGGATGGGGGTTGGGGGAGGAGGGCAGTAGTAGTAGTAGTAGGAGAAGGAGGGGGGGGGGGGGGTTCATGTTTTTATTCAAGAGACGATTAAATTATTGATTCCTGGGATTCCAAATAGAAAATAGAAAAGTTGAACGTACACATGAGGAGGGGAGGGGGGGGGGATACGTGTACGAGGTTTACACGTGTGCCATTTATATACCGTTCTATGTACTAAGTATGTGTGTGTAGGGGATTGTTATACAGCGGAACCTCGATCGTTTCAATTTTGAAAAAAACTATCGAAAACTCTTTAAATTTTCCTATTATCGAGGTTAAACGGAATAAAAAGTTTGATTTATAAAGGTTTCGGGTAGAAAAAAACATTAATAATAATAATTATTATGCTGATTGCTCTCGTTAGTAATGGCTGAGAGACAGGAAGCGCCTTCTCAAATGCTGGAATAATATCTTGCTTCTATTTATTGAAGTCCAGTTGTGAACATTTCGAATTATGAAAGTTTGAATTATATATTGGGGTTTGAAACTTTGAATGAATAGAAATTTAAAATTTCGAATGATAGAGGTTTTAAACTCGAATTATTGAGATTTAAAACTTTGAAGTATGCAGGTTAAAAGATTGATTTATGGGGGTTTAAAAGTTTGATTCATGGGGGTTAAAAATTCTAATTATAGATGCTTAAAACTTCGAATTAGAGGAATTTAAAACTACGAATTTTAGGGATTTAAATCCTCGATTTACAGTACTATATTGATTTAAAACTTTGAATTATGGAGATTTAAAAATTTGTATTATGGAGGTTTAAAACTTCGAATTGTGGGGGTTTAAAACTTCGAATTAAGATTTCGAATTATGGGGGTTTAAAACTTCGAATTATAGAGGTATAAAAATTTAAAGGAGTTTCAAACTTTGAATTAGGCCTAGATCTTATATGAGTTTAAAACTTCGAGCTATAGAGGCTTAAATTTTAGAGCCTCAGTAGGCACAATTTTAGTTTATGGAGTTTTAATTTATTATCGATATGTAAGAGTATCATATTATTATTTGAATATTATAATTTTATATTATATTATTTGAATGGAAATGAGTTGAGATTTCCTTGTTTTTTGAACGTAAGGGGCCGAATCTTTTCATTTGTGCGAAGGTATTTCATTAATCGAGCTTCCACTGTACGTTCAAGGGAAGATGGTAAAAAGTCTCTACGTAAAAGTAAAAGTCGAAAAAGAAAAATGCTGTAAAAAAAAAGCAAGTAGGCAACGAGGAAGAGGAGGAAGAAAAGTTTATTTAGAGAAGAAAGTTTATGTGGATCAATATTGGAAGCGGAATCGAACTAAACACTTTTTACTATTTAAATACTGTAAATAAATAAATAAAGCGGAGTTTGGGGAGCTGTTAAGACTCGCTAGGGCTTCACCTAACTGCGAAGAATGAGACGTACTTTTCTACCGGGGAGTGAGTCGGAGTGGTGGGGGTATATAATATTAAACAGCTTTCCTACTTTGAATGATGTTTTTCTCCCTCCAACGTTTCTTTCGGTGACATCGTAATATATTACAACGTCCTAGCGTATACTCAATACGGTAAAAAAAAGAGACTCGATAATCCGAATGTGCTACCAAATCGAAGCACATGGATATCGAATTACATGGAATACCCACGGAGAAACATTATTTTTTAAAATTATAGGTTTGCACCTTGGGGGATACCTTGATTGCGGGGAAAATCCCGGAATTTTACTACTGTACCGGTATACGGAAGGAATGTTTTATTACAACGAAATTATTCTCGGTACATTTTAAGTAAACTGTATAACGAAGTTATTTGAAATTTGACGTCTAATGTTCAACCCAATGGCTGGAAGCGGGCAGCGATTAATTTAAGTTGGGAGTTCTAAATTTGGAACACTGTCATTTTTTTTTAAAGGAAAAAAAATCGTTTCAAGTTTTCAAGTAGCACAAGCTTAAAATTTAAAAAGACCACTCGTCTGAAGAAAAGTTTGATAAGTTTTTTCCGTTTTTTGGGAAAAATATGCCTTTGCCATTCATGAAGTTTTTGAGCAACGACGAGCAGTTTTTTGGGACGCAAAACTTTTTTACTCTCCAGATCTTAGCAATGTGGCTCTGCTGGGTTGTCTCAATACGCTTGAAAGGTCGCGAATTTGGGACACTGTTGGTCAATATTCAAAAGCTGTGAATAAGTGTTTTAGTTTCGTTATTTAAATGTGTTTATTAATTAAATTCAGAGAGAACAAGGAACGCTAATATTTAAATGCATTTATTATTTTCCCTTAAAAGAATATTTTTAACTCTCATTTGATGCCAAAACAGAATTTAAATGTTTACCCTACTTTATAAAAACCACCCTTTTACGCACAAATTTTATCGATTCCTCTATTAATTCATAGGAAAAAATACCCGGAAAGAACCAAATTTGTCTTAAGTTGACAAAGCATTTAGAAATGAACTTATCCGCTTATTGCTTTCAAAATTTTATTCTATAAGATATTTTTGGGCTTACGACGTCAAAATATGTAGTTATGCAAAAGCGGATAGCGCGATTGCAATTGAATCGCGTAGTAGCCAGCGTTTTAAAAGAAGAATTGAATTTTCCTATTGATCGCCTCCTCCTCCTCTTCCTTTGCTGTTCTTCGCCTCATATTTTATTTATTAAAATATTAAAGCTTTAACCCTTTTTTTGGGGGCTCGTTTGATGGGATAATAAAAAGAAGATTACACGCTTAATAATTTAAAATCTACGTTTTTACGACTTCCAAAATAAACTCACTCTCTTTCTATCCCTCTTTTGATTAAATTTTTTTTTTTTTAAAACCGGGATGAGAAGATTTAACTAGGATTTTATTCGCGCCAAGCATTTACAAAGATATAAAATTAAAATGAAGTAGAGATAAAAATTGAACGTTAAAAGTAAGGTTACCGGTATAGTGAGTGAGTGTATGAGAGAGAGAGAGATGTTTATTATCGTTTGAGTAGTAGTAGCAGCGCCGTCTGTTGGCCTATTACTACGCTTTTTTCTTCTCTCTAAACACCAATATTATTATGCAATCTGGGTATAATAAAATTGTGTTTGCGTTAGGAATGCATTTATTCCGAGCAGTTGGGAATTACGAATATTATTTACCGTATTCGAAGCCATAGTATAAAATAATTTAAAGATTGCCTTTGTTAAAAAAAAAACAAACATTCAAATGTATCCTTTTAAAAAATGTATGTTAAAAAGAGTTGATACTAGTATTCAGCTTTACCTGTAGGTTCCAAAGCGGTCAAAGGCCAACTTATTTTAAAAATGGGTTTGTATCCATTGAAGTTTTGAAACAGGTTTCAATCATTGAAATTAGTTTCATATTTTGGTGCAAACGCAAAAGATTTGGGGAAACCAGATCTACTTTCTGCAAACTTGTTTCCATAGAATTTTTAAAACAGGTTTCAAATTTTTAAAAGCAGTTTAATATTTTGGTGTAAACGGCCTGATTTGGTGGAACTAGTTCTACCTTCTGCCAACCTGTTTCTGTCGGATTTTTTGAAACGGGTTTCAATCAGTGAAACTAGCTTCATATTTTGATGTAAATGCATGTAAACTGGTTTTCCTGGTTTGTTTCAGGAAAAATTTTGTACTGTGCGTATTGAAGTGTTTTGAGTTGAAGACCTACTTTTGTTGCTATTTATTTAGTCCCCCTCCCCTCCCAGGAAAAACTTGCTTATTGTAAACTTGTTATTACCTGGTTTTGGAAACACGTTTTAATCGATGAAACTACAGTGTAAATCCCAAATTGTTTCGGCAGTAAAATCTGATTTTTGAAAAGAGGTGCAAGATCTTTTTTTTTTTTTTTTTTTTTGGAAAGCATTAAAATAACGCCAAACCAATGAAAACATTTTTGCTAGAACCAGATTGCAGCAAGTGATTTCGGTCAAAGAGGTTTAGCTGATTAGGAAGTAGGGGTTGGCTTAATTTTTATTGAACCACCGTGTATTTCCACGAACGATAAACTTAGCTTTTCCAGGTTATTATTATTTTTTATTAGCGAAAAGGGGGTGAGGGCGGGAATTAACCTTTAATAACCATTCTCTTTTTTTTTAAGTTAAAATTTCGTTAAACGATAAGGAGACTAAACATGCGATTTGCTGCTAGGATTAATATTTTTTCATTAAGATTTCTTTCGATCGGTTTGAAGATAAATTCTTAATTAAATCCGCAAATGGAGAAGAAAAGTTTTGCGTGAATGATACGGTATAGAATTTAGATTGAATTTTCGTAGTTTTTTTTTTTTTTAAAAAATTTTGTGTGTGGGTTTTGTGGAGAAACAGCTGCTCTCATGCTGAGCAAACAATTGAATAATAATATGAATCCAAAAAAAAAAAAAAAAAAATTTAATATTTATAAAATGTTTTTAAAAAGCCGCTATAATTTGGAATTTTAATTAAGCAATACTTAATTTGATTATAAATTGTAATGGAACATGCAGTATTTTGATTAAATTCTAATTGAAAAATTGCTTTGAAGCTTACATGCGTTTTCAATAAGAATCGATTCGAAGTGAGAAGATTAAAAACGAAAAACGGTTGACTATAGGTAACTAATGTAAATACCGATGATACGTTCCGCAATATCGTTTTTCTGTGAAGGGTTTATTATGGGGAAGTACGCAAATGTAGATGATAGGTTCACAAAACAAACATAAGGCGTCAAAGCGAATAGCTTTAAATCGAAAACGGTGATCTTGAGTCTGCAAAAACAGGGTGACGATTAAAAGATGACTTATTAAAACTAGTTTCTAAAACCTTGAACTAGTTTTATAAAACCAGTTTTACTAAAAATGTTTAACTAAATTAAGAATTTTAAAGTACATGTAGGCTATTTGGACGCGTTGAATGGTTAAGTAGAAAAAATAAGTCAGTCTGCCGAGTTACTGGTCGAGTAGCTTTTAATCAAACCGGAAATAGCACATTTTATTATTATTATTATTTTTTAAATAAAAAAACAAAGTGGAAGTTGACGCGTTTGTTATGAAAAATTGCATTAAATTCCATACAATTTTGAGTTATTTAAATTAAAATTCTAAACACTATTTCTATTCCTCGTTGAATGAAACATTTTCAACGTAAATAATAATAATAATAAAAAAAAATGGACGCCGCGTTTCAAATTGATTTTACCATAAAATTCAAATCAAATGGAGGCGAAAATAATTCGAGAAAAAAGGGGGGGGGGGGGTGAGCCTGGTTCACAACTTTTATTCTACGAGTATTTCTTTCAGAAAACGCGGGAGCGTCCAATAAACAAAATGGTTGTCGTTTGTTTTCTTCTTGTATTTTTTTTTACGACGTTTTAGTTAAACAATTTCTTCGCCTTATTAAGTTAGCAACAACAAGGTGTTTGCATAAAAATAACCCATAATATTATTTTCCTCTCTACCAACATTGTTACAGTTTGCGCAATTTTTCGCTTATGGTATAATATTATACGATATACGTGTTTTTTAAGCCTGGCTTTTTACATCCATTTACTTTTTTAAGACAATGTGTTTTTTTCTTCCTCTTCTCCTTTGAGGGGAGTGAATAATTAATTGATAGTCAGGTGTAAAGCCCTATATAATATTATATGTATAAAAAAAAATAGATTAAAAGATGGCGTCTTATAATATTATTTACGGAAGCCGGGGGAGTTTTTTTTATTTTTTATTTTATTTTACCTTTCCGTTTTGATTGATTTATGATGTAAAACTGTTGATTGCGCTGGTAATTTTTCATTTTGTTTCCCCATCAAAGGATAAAAAAAAGGTTTAATGATGTGTGTTTTGACGTTTTATGGAGTCGACCGGGCGGCTGCCATCTTGAGACGCAATTGACAGGTGGCGCTGCTTCAACCGCTTTTATTTTCTCATTTTTAAAGCTTTTATGATGAAATCTATTGCTCTACTTTTAATCAGCTTTTTACGCTTGGGCGTGTTTTTTATTTTATTTTTTTTTTTACTCGTAGGCTATATGAGTTAGCGGTCAAAGCCTACATTAAGGCAAAACTATTTCGGCCTAGGACAAACCAGTTTAGCTAAAAGTAATTGGATGAGCCAACTGCTAGAGTCCAAACTCTTGGGTTGGTTGGGGTTATATACTCGTAGTATGCCCTACTGTATAATAAACTTTTTTTTATTATTATTACCGGGATTATGGTTCGAAGTGACAATGGATTGAACCACTAAATCTCGATTAAAAGTTTTGAAGGTGGTGAAAGATTTATAAGATTTAATTTTCATGAGCAAGATTTAATTTTAAAAGAATCTCGACAGAATTTCGTTTTTGAGAGAGAGAGAGAGTTTCGTTGTAGAGAGAATTTCGAAGTAAAATAAATTTCGTTGTAAAGAGAATTTGGAAAAAGAGGAACTTTCTCTATACATGTAAAGGGAATTTCGTTGTACAGTACTGAGGATTTCCTTATAGAAACAAGTTTGAAGAGAGAATTTCGTTATAAATAGAAATTTGTTATAAGTAGATTTTCGTTGTAAATAGAATTTCGTTATAAAGAGAATTTTCAAGTACCGGTAGAGTTAATTTTGTTGTAAAGAGAATTTGGAAGAAAAGTGAGTTTTTCTATGAAAAAATATTCGTTGTACTGACGATTTCATTGTAAATAGAATTTTGTTATAGAGGGAATTTCGTTATAATGTAGATAGGGCCTATAAATTCGTTATAAAGACAATTTCGTTATAAAGGCTAAATAGAATGTCGTTACCGGTATAGACAGAATTTCGTTGTAAATAGAATTTTATTATAAATAAAATTACGCTGTAGAGAGACTATCGCAATAGACAAAAATTCGTTATAAAGAGATTTTCGCTATAGCTAAAATTTCGTTGTTAAGAGATTTTATTTAACTTTGCATTTTCGTTTTATCGTGTCTTTGTGGACGCTATGGCATTCCATACAATTTATCATTGTTTTCGCTGTAAAGAAAATTTCGTAGTAGAGTGAATTTCGTTTCAGAGAGATTTTTATGTATATTTGATTATTATTATCTTTGTATGAATGTCGGCGTTCTTTGATGACGTCATTTCGGTCAGCATAATATTTCGTTTTCACTGGAGCTTTATATAGTAATTAGGTGCTACTACACTAAAACAACAAACACGGTATGCGCGTGCGTATTTTAACTGCACAGGCGTACGTAACGCCCTAGTACAGTGTATAAAAACAGAAAAAGAGAGAAACGATTTAAAGCTGACGTAATTAGAACGTAATTAAACGTAAGGGAAGGAACGTCAACCGCAGATATGAACAATCAAAAATGCAGCCGGCGACAATAGAACGAAGACTGGGTTATAGTAGGGAAGAGGGGTTTCCGCTAGGGAGTAGGAGGGGGGAGGACGGGGGGGGGCTAAGCTTAAAGCCATTCTAAAGACGCTATTTGAAAAGTTAAACGAAAATCCTTGTTCCGTCGTTCGCTCGAGGGAATCGAGTGACGTCATCAGCGCCTAAGCCCATTTTCTACTCAAAAATATCAAAAAATTACGCTGGGTGACGTCACGTGTCCATCAAACAACTCTTAAGGAGATGAAAAAGCGTTAGAAAAATCGAAGGCTTTTCTAATAAAAAGCGGAAGAAAAATAAAAAAAAAATATATTTCCCCATAAAAAAAGCCAGTAGCGGAAGTGAAGAGAGAGAGAGAGAGTAAGAGAAGTAGTGCTTATTAAACTTCCCGTGAGACAAAGACAGCTCATCTCCTGCCATCAATTGACCACACCCACTGTCCTTTTAAGTTACAATAATTATTACGACCATGTGTGCAGCTACCGCGTATTACGTTTCCGTTATCGGAAAAATCTAAAATCGGGTTAATCTAGTTGCGCCTAGGCCATACAAGTTCATCGCAAAACAAGGTGGTCGAACCCAGTTTGTACTTAGTACAACTAAGCTATTTCTACGCTGTATTGATGACTTAGCATTTGCTAACTCTGTTCTATGGTTAATTCGACACTTATTGTAACTTTGTAAACACCAACTTTTGAGTTAATTAATTGTGAATTAATTGTAAATTAATTGTGAGTCCCAGAATAATGTAAACACATATTTTGACAGAGGCTATCCCTGGACGCTCATCAATCTCAATGGAAACGAATTTATTCAAATAATATTATTAAAAATAATAATCTTTTAAACCAATTTCTTGATTATGTCACCAGCTGAAGAGGCGTCCCAAGCGCAGCTTATCTCGTTTGCTGCATAGAATTGGGGCTAATACCGTATGTGTCTGGACACTAATTGCATTAACGTGAAACAGCGCTAAGAATTATTGTTGAGATCAATGGAAACCGGAATTCATCTTATGAATAGCCTACATTAAATTTTTACAAATTATTTAGCAGGTTTTTCATTTATTAAAATGTTATTCTGGGACACTGCACAATTTTTTATTTGGTAGATTTGAAGCCGAGATTCCAAACCTAAAGCGGTGGAAGGTGAAGTAGGTTAGGTTACAATGGGATTGTACAATGAAATTAACGATAGAATTAAGTTCTATCGTCAAAACAATGAAATTTGTACGAGGAAGTTCTTCCCTTATTATCACCTCCCCTCCCCCCAATCATAATAAAAACAATAATTATGTTTTTAACGTGATTTAACATAGGTTTCCGGGTAAGCCTAATTAAATGAAATTCATTTACGTTAATTATTTTCTTTTTTTTTTTTTTTCTTTTATTTTTCCGAAACTCGTTATAGCGCTGATGTTTGAAATCGTCCATAGATTTTCCCCCTAACGCAATGTTTACGTAAATGCAAAAATGCAATACATTAAAATTGCGCATGCGTGCAGGCAGGCGCATGTTAATTAAATAGAGCGCGATGCGGTGTGCGCTGGAAGTGGGCGGGAAAATTGATTAATAAAGGCGGCTCGGAGGGAGTAGGCTTAGCCAAAACGGTTGCCGTTAATCCAAGATGGCCGTTTAATACACTTTTGTGTCGGCCGTAGATTTACAGCTGGTGTTCTACCGGTATGATATATTGTACCTGTAACAGTACAGGATGTAGATGGAGGGAGACTCTGAGTGAGAGGGAGATAGATAGGGCTGGTTCCGCTTAGCAGTTAAACGACTTTCGCTGCTTCTTTTTCTCTTTTTTTTTTTTTTTGTATTGATACGACTTCTATTACAATAATTTCGTGTTTTGTATTCACTCGGCTTCATCTCCTCTCGATCCAAGTGAATTCGAGGATGAAATTGGAAAAGTTGGCCATGCTTGAAACATAAGGTGATGCGAGAAGTAGCATAGAGGGCGCTGCTGCCGATAATAACACATGTCTCACTCCTCACGCGCTTATTCAGAGATCTAAGACTGAGTTAGGGCTGAGGAAGGGAGGGGTAGTCCGTGGGTGTGGAAGGGGTAATGGTGTGGGGTGGGGGAGATAAATGAGCAAAAATGGCGGATTAAATGCCGATTATTTCGTCGTGTTAAATGCCGCCGCTGTGTTTGGATGCTGCAACTGCTTCGCACAATTTTCACCTGCTTCATCAAGTGAGATCCATCTATTTCCGGTCGGAGAATGCTAATAATAGACTGCGATGAATTTCTGACCGTCGTGGTAATGAAAAAAAATTTTTTTTACTTGTACTAAATGAAAATTAAAACTCGATTTAGCAAATTTTCGTACAAGACCGAGATGAAAAACTTAAACCAGTGCAACCGATTAGGCCAAATTTCTTTTAACGGAACTCACTTGCAAAAATCGGGTTTCAGCAAAAGTGTTTCTACTGAAAATTTGCCACGATATGACGTCATTTTCCTGATTTTCTATTTTAAAAAAATCTGTTTCCAAAAATCAGGAATTTATTGGTAAAACGACTTGTGAGAAGAAGTTTGGTGGAAACTGGTTTTGCAGAAGGTGAATCTAGTTTAATCAAATCTTTAGCGTTTACGCCAATTTAAAAAACTACAGTAGTTTTATCGATTTAAACTTGTTTCCAAACTCCGCTGGAAACTGGTTTGAAGGACATGGATTTAGTTTTGTCAAACCTTTTGTGTTCACACAAAAAGTTATGGAACTAGCTATCCGGTGGCTCAAGTTTTTTTTTGGCGATTTAAAGAACGGTTTTACTGAACGAGATTGAAACTCATTAAACAAGATTTACCGGTAAATCTCGTGTTCTATTAAATTTTTTAAAATCTATCTTTTGGAATCTTTGGAGAAGGTATTTTTTAATTGTGTTGTGGCTTGTACTGTATATCATTTTTTGAGACTTTCTAATTTACTTGATACTCTTGTTTCCTTGATCGCATTCGTCGATCAAATATAACTACAATCGGTTTTTCCTTTATTTGTAGGCCTATATATTTTTGCGAGCGTGTTAATTTAATTGAAGTGAATTCTTTGACAAATCTCGTTTCCAAATCGTCGGAATCGTTTGAGATGCTTTTTGAGCGAGAGTTGCAGACGATTCAACTTTTTTTTTTTTATTTGATTATTATTTTTTTGAGTTGTCCTTTAGGCGATTACGTCTTTGAGGATGGATGAACATAGACTAATGTAGTTGGCTGGTTGGACGGTCGATCACTTTGAAGCCAATTTCAGCCCAAATCACAAAAGTCTCGCTTTATATTTTTTATTTTTTTAAAAAAAAAGAGAGACATGTGTGTATACATATATAAATCTGCGCTAAGAAAACATATTTTGATGTTGAATGGGTTGAGCTTTATGAGGCACAAAACATTATTTTTGAAATGGAAAACACAAAATCTGCACTTTATCTTTTATTTGTGTTTTGCCAGCGGATTTTAGAAATCCAGGCTCGTTTGGAAACTACTATACATGTACTTAAACCCCCTTTCTACAACAAAATCAAAACTCCTTACTAGCGCTAGTTGTTTTTTTTTTAAATACGAGTATTAGGCCCACAACGTGTCCATAAAATAGTGCAATCAACTGAGTTGGCATTAAATTCTTCTTAATAACATGGAAAAACTGAATTTTAATTACTTTTTTTTAATATTTAAACGTTTTGTTCCGTGTTTAAAATATACTTTTACTCGATGAAGCTGGAATAGTTGCAAGGGGGCATAGTGAGTGGGTGTAATGTTTGTGTTGCTGCGTGTGGCGAGACCGGAAGAGGATACTATAATATTATCAATGTTTAAAAAAGTTTATTATTATTATTATAACAAAATTCTCAGTTTTAACAAAACTTTGCAAATACAGTTGTGTTTTATTAAAACAAATTATTCTCAGAATAACGAAGTTTTCAGTGTAACGAAATGCATAAGGCCAAAAATGTTTTATTACAGTACATGTACTGTATAGCGAAATTATTAAGGCAGTAGAACCTGGATAAGCGGGTTAAATGTCTTGCTTTGAACCTTAAAAAGCTCCAATACTGGAACGTTTTTGACTTCCATTCTCCCGCTTATTCAGGTTTTACTGTAGCATAAAGTTACGAGCGTATTACGTGTTGACGCTTTTACATTTTATAGCTACAACATTGTATAGCGTTTAAGCGCAAGCTTTGAATAATAAATTGGTTTTTCAACTATTATGGGCGACGAGTCTCCCACGTTGACGTCATTAAATTAGCACATGCGCAGTATTGAAAAAGGCGGCTAAAATTAAATAAAAAAAGAAAAAGCTTTTATCAGCCTTTGAATATAAATATAGAGAGAGAGTTTGGAGGCTACGGCAGATTCAATTCCACGCGGACGGGAAATGACACTCCACCATAATCAACTTCCGGTTTGCGTGTTAATGACGTCACGTGAGATTCAATTGTCGGGCCGGCGGGGGTAGGGTTGGTTGGCAGGTGGCGCGCGGCATGCGATGGGTGTGGAAAGCGAGTACGTCACGCTAAAACTTAATTACTTTTTTTCGTGTAATATACGTAACGCATTACGTGCAGCGTCACCCCTTTTCACGCGTAATCTTTCTGGGTAAAGGGGGGGGGGGGAGCCGGAACCACTCCTACCGGATCAACATTTTTTCATTGCTATGCGCTTAACGTTACTTATGGATATGTTTACAGGCAAAGTGATTACACAGTCATTGTTTATACAGAAAACATGTTGTCAAAGTGTTTAATTAAAATGCATTACAGTACAATGTACATTTATTGTGGTTTTTTTTTTTTTTAGACATTTGAAGGTGAATGGCGGTTACTATGGTTACGTTTTGGTTATGTGATGTGTACGTTTGATATGTAGTACCCTTGACTGAAGTGCACACCGACTATCCCAACACACTTTTTGCCAATAACTGATATAGCGCTTTATTTATTTAAATCTCGTTTTATTCGTTTGTCAAGATTTTGTTGTAAAGGTTTAAGCAAGATTTAAGTACGAGTGTGTTTAAACTAAATATTGTTTGCAAAAAGTTCGGTCTGATTGATTAAATTCTTATTTTTTGATTAAAATAAAATTGAAATTTATCTAAAACTGACATTTAAATCCCCGTTTAATTTCAGTTTTATATAAATCTTAGTTTATATGAATCACAATTTTATTTAAATTTAAGTTTCATTTTTAATTTAAGTTTTATTTTAATCTCAGCTTAAGATAAATCTCAGTTTTGTTTAAGTTTTAATTTGATGTAAATCTTAGGTTTATATAAATCTTGGTTTTAAGCTGCTTCACGCATGCGCAAAGCTTTTAAACAATTACATTTTGAGCCTATTCCGGTATCTAAAGTTCATTTTGTGAACATTGCTTAAATAAAAGTAGACCTAACTCGTGCAAGTTGCGTGGCCACCAAAAGGGACAAAAACTTTGCAATCTTGTGGTTTAGAAATGTATCGCTCTGACTGACATTTAATGCGCCCGGGTTTTATGTATAATGCCGTTTTAATAAGTCGGACACGCTACTTGTAATCCCATTGGACCATCGATAGTGTGTGACGTGTGCCGCTGCCATATTGGGGGCTCATTTCTTGGCTACAGCAGCTTTTAATCAAGTAAAAGCCGTTGTTTGGCTGGATGTTATTGTTCCACTAGGCATTGTTCAAGATTCAATCTAATGTCTTTTCCTCATTTACAAATACACTACATCATCATGGATGGAGAGAGCCAGAGATACCGCTTTTTATTTATTATTCTTATTCTTATTCATTTTTTTTTGTTTTGTTTTGCATTCTCTCAATTTGAGCTGAGTGAAAAATTCCGCACGGTAAAAACAAAAAAATGAAAGCGGATGATGAGCGAAAACAATGATGCCAATTTCCGTGTTTAGAAAAATGGACAGAAAATACGTTGATGAGATTTAGAATTTAATTTACGTGTTTATTATTTTGAAAACGCTGTTCGCAAAAGTAAAGATACAGTAATAATTATTACGAAAATAAAACTTAGTGGTAGAAAAATTTAAGCATTTTTTTTTTTTTGGTTTTTTTAAACGAGATTAATAAGAAAAGAGACGTTTCCTTCACCATTTTAAAAAAAACATACGAATTTATGGTTGTTGTGGTGCAACTGTTTTTAAAGTTATTTGCATTTGCGCAATAATAATA